>JASTWK010000487.1:0-133177 GCA_030770225.1 Temnothorax unifasciatus | reverse complement strand
CACTCGTTTATGGCGATTGCCAGCTCAGTACGTACATCAGAAATTTTTCTTAGCATATAATAAGAACTGTTCCAACGAGTTTCCACTTCTTACAATAGTTTTAATTCCGGTTTATTATTTCTTCGCTAAATAGTACGCAATGTATCGCTTGCCAACGTACTGCTACGGAAGTACCTTACAATGGCCTTACATTTAGACAAAATTCCAGCAAACGAATCTATTTTAAAACAGCCTTGCACTGTCAAGTTGAGACTATGAGCGTAACAAGGCAAATGTCGGATTTTTAAGATATCGGCACATCTTATCATAGATGCAGCATTGTCTGTAACCATAGCCACAGTCTTATGACGAATATTATATTCCAACAATATTTCATCGATGGCTTGAAACAAGACATTAAAAGAATTAATATGTAAATAAAACCCTCATCAGTATCAATAATAAGTAAAGCAAATAAATAATAAATAAATTAAATCAAGTTTAAGTTACTTCTGCTATAGACTCAGTCGTATGATGTCCTTCAATTTTGGTTACTTTTAGTAGTGGTGATTTTAATTTCGCATTTTGGATAAAATGGCAGGTCACTGCTAAAATACCCTCGTTCGAAGAACTTGTCCACATGTCCGTTGTTATAGCAAAATGCTTGCATTGTGAGATTGCCATTGCCAACTTGTTTTTTATTTCATTGTAGTACGTTGGTACGTGAGTATTTTTGAGCGTGTGTCTGCTGGGCAATTCATACTTGTTGTCTAGAGCATTAATAAATTTCTTGAAACCTTTTAGTTCAGAAGTTCTAAAAGGCAACATGTCTGTAGCGATCATCTCGACGTATAATTTATCAAGTTGTTTTTTTGTTTTAGAATTTTTATCGTACACTTTATCCCTATTTATATAATTTTTAATAGACTATGGGCCGGTTTCACCATCTCTGATTAACTGTAACCTTCGATTAAACTCACTCTTCGTCTCTTTCTAAGGGGGACCGTTAGAAAGAGATAAAGAGTGAGTTTAATCAAAGGTTACAGTTAATCGACGTTGGTGAAACTGGCCCTGTTTAGTTTTTTTATTGGAATCTCTTCTTGTATATTTTTATCAGATGATTCGTTCTCAACTCTAATAATCAATTTTTCGGGATGTTTTCGCTTTAAATGATCTTTCAGATTAGTAGTATTTCCAGAGTTGCAATATTCTTGTTTGCATAGTTAAAATTTCACAAATTTACTACTTGCACCATCCTCGCAGTTTTTACTGCTTCGAAAAACTTCCACACTAATGATTTTTTACGGCCCATCGTCAAATAAAATATCGAGACCAAAACTAGCCAGCTTCGACAACAAGTACGCACGATGCAACAATACGTAATAAAAAGTAACAATGAAACGAATGAAATTTTTAAACAAAAATCAATCTACAATCCGTGGGGAATTCCCTGCCGAGTCTACAATAGGCAGCAGTGATGGGAGATTGTGGGATTTTCTCCACGACAGTGATGCCCGTATCAGACTACGGATTGGAATTAAGATTGGATTGAAATTTGACCAATCAAAGCAAAGCTTACTAAACTTGAGATCAATATTTCTCTATTCTGATTGATTAAATTTCAATCCAATCTCAGTGAACAATAGCCAACTACGCACGCACTTATATCACATACTATTTTGTATTACAAGTGCGCGGAAAAGTGCCCTTTATTTGACGGATTTCTGTGCGAGAAATAGCCTATTTCTCACGGTAAGCCAATTACTTCACGGAAATGTCGTTTCCACGGGCTGTGGATACACGAGTGCGCGTAGCGCACGAGTGTGACAGATTGTTGTAAGGTTAGCTTTGGTTACGAATTAGCTTCGTCTGCTGGGAGATGGCGTTACGTTAGAGTGCAGTCCGGATAACTAATACCGGACATCGGGCATGTTTCATTGCTTGCGGGTGGCGCTCATGCCCGTGGGCAATACATTGCCCACGCTCGAGCAACCAATCACATGCCCGTATTTCCATTACCGTACCGTTTTGCTTCCTTTACTGCATTGATGACGTCACGGCCCGTGGAAACGACATTTCCGTGAAGTAATTGGCTTACCGTGAGAAATAGGCTATTTCTCGCACAGAAATCCGTCAAATAAAGGGCACTTTTCCGCGCACATGTGATACAAAATTCATTAATAAACTCGGTAAACAAGAGGCTTAAATCGTATAATGCAAGGTCGATAGCCATACTTGCAACAGTTTTGGATCCAAAATTTAAAAAAAATGGTTTTAAAAAGTTCTGAAGCTGACAACGCGACTCAACTTTTGCAAAGAGAGTATACACCTTTTATTGCCTCTATTCATCAAGCTCAAGCAACTACCAGCTCTGGCGCCTCTAGCAGCTCTGTTAACGTGATGCCGTCAGCACCGCAAGCTTGTACTGAAGGAAATTCTAAAGCAGATGATTTACTTTTTTTGCCAAGTAATAACCAGCGACTGATCGCAACTCCAATGAGTGATGCCATCATTGACATTCGTCAGTATATTGAGAAACCTGTAATTGAAAGGCAAGCACGTTCCTTAGATTATTGGAGTACATCTAATAGTAGATCGAGAAATGGCCGACAAATATTTATGCATTCCGGCAACTTCGGTTCCGTCAGAACGTATTTTCTCTAAAGCAGGCGATATTATGACCAATAAGAGGAATAGGCTAAAGGACAAGAACTTAAATACATTACTATTCTTAAAACAAAACTTTCCTTTGTTTGATAACTAGTAAATTATGTTTTTCTATAAAATTTTAACTTTTAATTGTTCTTTATGTTAATAAAAACAATGGTTTTTTTATATTAATAAACGTAATAATAGTACATGTGCAATTTCTGTTTACTTTTTTATTTTGGGTAATTATTTAGAATACGCGCTGCCTCGAATATCAATGGCCGCGTTCAGCAGACACAACTGTTGAGTTCGTCTTATCAACACACTGCGTTGATTGGTTGGTTCTAAAAGTAAGAGCCAATCACGTTCGACTGCTACTGAGCGGCTTGGTCTGCTGAACGCGCCTATTGGCCGCGTTTAGCAGACATAACTGTTGAGTTCGTAGACTGGTGTGAATCCGATAGTACTATCGATAGTTTTTTTAACTATCGATATTTTCAATGGTGCATTTACTATCAATACTATCGATAGACTATCGATGTTTAAGCAACACTACAGGAGCGTCAAAAAGCGCAAGATATAGCGGTCGAAGCAACTGAAAGAGTTAAAAAGTACAATAAGATATATTATGATAAAACTCATAAGACTCCGTCTCAGTACAAAGTTGGCGATTATGTATTAGTGCGGGACTTACAGTCCAAAGTCGGCGAAAGTAAAAAGCTTAAACCTAAATATAAAGGTCCGTATCAGGTGGCAAGAGTTCTTAATAAGAATCGTTATGTAATAACAGATATCCCAGGTTTTAACGAAACATCTAGGCCGTATAATGCGATATTATCACCCGATAAGTTTAAACCTTTAGTTAAACCAGTCCTACCCCCATAAATGTTAAGTTGCGTTTAAGTGTATACGTAGGTTAAGTGCGTGGAAATTATATTGTATTCGAATTAGTGCATAAGTCTATATTGCGAAAGTTTGTATTGCATTTTTATTTTTGTATTTGTTGTTCCTAATACATTCGAGTCGAATGTAATTGCAGGCTGGCCGAAGCTGTAAGAAATCTAGAAGTATTTTTATAGTTCGTGGCGTAAGGCCGCACTAGCGTCGCGATGCATGTAGGTGGCGCACGGTCGCCGGCCTATCCGGTTGATATGCCGAGGGCGCAATAGGCGCTTAGTAACGAGGGATCTTGGCGCGCTTCAACGGTCGTGCAGGTCCGTGCAAGTAGAGTCTTGTTCGAGCTTCGCCAGTAGTCAGTCGCAGTTACGTTCGTTCCGAAAGACATTACTCGAAAGTTTATTAAATATGTATACAAAACAATTTCGGTCGCCAGCAAATAATTCAAATTAAGTCGTTTTATTTCGACCCTCCTGGCCAAATGGTACAAGATTGCACAACGTTTCGACCGAATTCCGGTCCTTATCAAGTGCTTTTACATCGATCCGCATAAATTTAATTGCATCGTTGACGTGGTGTCCTGACAACGTCAAGACAAACGCAAAACTAGACAAAAGAGAGAATTTATACATTTACAATAAACTCTACGAAATCGTTAAAATATCTAGCCAGTCAAAAACAGTAAAATCAATTAACATTGGAAAATTAATTAAAAGCTTACAACTATTATGCGATCAAGAACAAACGGTGATACATGGATCACGTCACTAGCCATATCGAGGCGCAACGTTCGAACAGTAAGACGGTCAAAATCGAACTGAGTTATCGACGCAATCCGCGGTTGGCTAACAGCGCTCTGGTAGAAAAGCGAGCGGCGCCGAAATTCACAGCAGACTAAGTAATGCCGATGACACGATTATAAATAGATGGCAGGCTCTCTGTATCATTTTGTAAATTGATTGTGCAATCATGTTTTTTGATGAAAAACATTTCCGATATTTCTCTTTTTTTGAAATGTTTTTCTTTGTATAAAATTTCAGGATGCTGCCACTTAAAATCGTGATTGTGAGCAAGACGGTGCTTACTCACAACAGAATGGCTATCCACATTTTTCCTGATATCACATCGATGTTCTTTGATGCGCGTTTCTAAGTGCCTTTTTGTCTGGCCAATGTATACTGCATTACAATTTGCACAATCAATCTTATAGACCAACTCCGTCTGACTGAGATTCGGCAGATGTAATGCAGTATACATTGGCCAGACAAAAAGGCACTTAAAAACGCGCATCAAAGAACATCGATGTGATATCAGGAAAAATGTGGATAGCCATTCTGTTGTGAGTAAGCACCGTCTTGCTCACAATCACGATTTTAAGTGGCAGCATCCTGAAATTTTATACAAAGAAAAACATTTCAAAAAAAGAGAAATATCGGAAATGTTTTTCATCAAAAAACATGATTGCACAATCAATTTACAAAATGATACAGAGAGCCTGCCATCTATTTATAATCGTGTCATCGGCATTACTTAGTCTGCTGTGAATTTCGGCGCCGCTCGCTTTTCTACCAGAGCGCTGTTAGCCAACCGCGGATTGCGTCGATAACTCAGTTCGATTTTGACCGTCTTACTGTTCGAACGTTGCGCCTCGATATGGCTGGTGACGTGATCCATGTATCACCGTTTGTTCTTGATCGCATAATAGTTGTAAGCTTTTAATTAATTTTCCAATGTTAATTGATTTTACTGTTTTTGACTGGCTAGATATTTTAACGATTTCGTAGAGTTTATTGTAAATGTATAAATTCTCTCTTTTGTCTAGTTTTGCGTTTGTCTTGACGTTGTCAGGACACCACGTCAACGATGCAATTAAATTTATGCGGATCGATGTAAAAGCACTTGATAAGGACCGGAATTCGGTCGAAACGTTGTGCAATCTTGTACCATTTGGCCAGGAGGGTCGAAATAAAACGACTTAATTTAAATATATATACATCCAAGCATCATTGCTTCCAAGTTATTTCGGACATCCTTACAATATGCTCTCTCCATTACTTTAAACTTGACACTTACTCTTTCAATAGAATACTCCAAACCAGACGGTAAGAGAAGTTTAATCTTTTCTACACAATCAGTAGACGTATCCCGCACAACAGAAATAACTGTACCAATTGTACCATTTACGAGGCCCAAAGTGGCATCAATATTGCGTCTTATCATTACTTTCGCTCCAATTTTAATTGTAATTTGCTTCGAAAGCCCAGCTGTATTAGTATTATCGTCTTCATCATCATTATCCGTCAATCGCTTTACTACTGTTCGTCTAATATATTTATTACATTCAAACGTATCTTCAGCAATTAATAATATTTCTTTCGAAGCAATACGACTTAGCATTGCAGTGTTAAGAACATCACACAAATGACGAGTAGGCAGTAAACAAACAGTATCAGACGGCAAATTATCAATAAAATTACACAATTCGTTTAATCTTGGATCGAAAGACTGACCTTTCAACGATATTCTTCTTTTCTCGAGAATCTCAGAATCAGAAGTTGTCAATAAACCAACACGAATTCTCGAGAGTAATTCACGATAAGTTCCATCTCCTTGCTGACGCATATTGATCGTCAATTCATCATATTGAAATTTTTGCCATAACCATTCCTCATTAGTAGTCCCCACACTGCCAATATATTTATCAAATTCTGCTTTTGATAGTGGAACAAAGACAAAATTTTCACGTACGGGAGGTAATTGAAGCAGATCTCCAAATAAAAGAACATGCTTTCGACCAAAGAAATCGTCATCCATGGTATCAAATATTTGACATAGTCGTAAATGTATATACATGAAAGTCAAATTAGATATCATTGATACTTCATCAATTATAATAAGAATAACATCTTTCAGATTTGCCCGTAAAATTTTCAAAACGTGATCAGATAATAGTGTATACTTAGGAGACTGATCATGTTCAACGGGTAAGTGAAAGACTCTGCAAGCTGTCATACCACCGACATTATACGCCGCTATACCAGTAGGTGTTGCTACAACAGTATCCTTGTTAAGATTTTGTTTTATCCAGCATTTAATTGTTTTCATTAAGAAACTTTTACTAGTACCTCCTTCTCCGCTAACGTATTTTAGTAATTGTCTATCATCCGGCGATGTTACGGCGTTGATCACGTCGTCAAATGTTTTTCTTTGATCTGCGTTCAGATTTGAAATCATTTCAGATACATCGACTTCCTGATCTAATTTGTCACCAAGATCCTTAAAATCTTGCATCGCTTCACCAGCCTCAATATTTTGAACACCTATTGGATTATCAGGATCATCTTGAGACTCATGCTGTTTTTCCAAATCATCTAAATGTTGTTCAACTAACTGCTTCGCAGTTTCAAATGCTTTTTGCACTTCTTCTAATTTTTCATGATATTGCAATGCTTCCGTAAGATATAACTTTTCCTTGTGAAATGCTTCTGTATATGTATCACATCCGTCTTTAAGATCTTCTATTTTCCGCCACGGTTTAAACATGAGCAGTAATGAAAATAAATAATTTTCTGGCTGCGTATTGACATTATATTTATAGTGATTAATAAGACGTCTACGCCGTCGCCGTTTTAGATAATAACCATTTTCCATCGTGTAGTATTCAATATTTTTACCTCGTGGTTTATTTTTCAAAATATCATACCACTGTACAAATTCATATAAAAACATAGATTCCAATTCTTTCGGTCTCCGTGGATAATGTTCATCTATTATAGATGGACAAAATATATTTTTAGAATCTTCGTCAAGAGCTTCAATTTCCTTATAAGTTATAACTTTTCTACGTCGTATCTGATTAACGTCCAACCATTTTGTAGTCGTATTTGGATCAGTCCCCCATAAAGAATTACTCAGCAATGCATCACAAGCTTCAAGAATTCCACATTCCCTATGACTCGTGGCTCGCAAAGCATATTTCCAAAGTTTTGTACACAACGATTCCTTTTTCTCATTTTTACTATCAAGGACAGCATCATTTATTTCACTTTTTCCTGGTTTATTTACGTACTTAGTGATATACCAAGTAAGCAACATGGATGATTCGCTTACATATTGTATATCGACATTTCCTTCTAATAGAGTAAGAAGAATAGGATTATAATCATTTATATTGATCTCAGCCTGTTTTCGAGGAAGATAGTAAAGCCTACTTCTATGTTTCAATCGTTTCCTACCTGCTATCGAACTTATGACATCTTTTAAAATCAACGTTTCCGTGACAGGACGAGGAAACCCAAAACGACACACACGAATCGTTTTGCGTCCTACTTTTTTAGAACGAAGACAATAATCGTTATGTTTGTGTCGTTGATGCGTATTGACTCGCCTGTATAATAATGGTGAAATCTTTGGATCTGGCATTTCACAAGTTATGTGTTGCAAAATAAATTGAGAAACTTCTTCAACAGAAGATTTCCCGATAATTGGCGCACCTTCAATCCAAATTAATAAATGAAAATGTTGTATACCTCTACCTTGGTATTCTCGTTGCCAGAAGTAATGCGCTACTTTTCCGATCGGGTTATCTTTGGAACTGATAAAATCAAGAAATGCTTTGAATTTGGTATCAAGAAACCTTGACGTTGACAGGGGATCCTTAGCAACGAGTACACTAATGGGCGTCGAATCGTCAGGCCATCCATTTACTTCACGAAGATATGCAGCTAAGTCAGGCATCAGCCATTCAGCAGGACTCCATGTTACGAACCATGTCGCAGGTCCGTACTCTTGCGTCATACATCTTAAATTACTTCTTGGTATACGCCAGTATTGTTCCGTATTTCTTATCGTGGCGAATATTGTACTCAAGTTAGATTCTAATACATCTGTCTGTAGTGCTTTTAAATATTCTGAAGCCGTATAACGCTCAGTTGTACATAGTTTGGTAAAAATTCCACGATTTATTTGACGAAAAGTGTATAGATTGAACAGAAAAAATATGAATTGTTTATTTAATCTGAATTGTGGATGTTTGGACGTCAAACATAATTTATCAAATTCATGATCGTGGAGTTTAACCCGTCTAGCTTGGTGTCGTCCATTAATACCAAGAGGAAATAAATCTGGAAAACACAATAGATCTAAAGATCTCTCACGATTGTCCAAGGGCGTATCGGCTATTTTTAACATTTGATATAAGACCGTATCAGTTTTACATGATTTTTTTTCATATAAAGGATAAATAGTATATTGCTCGTAATAATCATCATTATTTTCGTCAAGAACCTGAGTTAACATTGCCTTACGCTCTTTATTTAAAGTAGCATCTGCGTTGTTTTCTTGCGTTGGACTTTTTGGACTCGATTCGCGTTCGTCATCTAAATCAGATTCAGTAGCATTTTCTGTCTCCTGTATTTCAAACTCTGGATTGATTAATGACGTTTGTAAAGAGAACTCCTTACAAGTATTTGGCAATACAATATGAGAATATAAAGGATTATGTTCTTTTATATCATACGTGCGTGGAAAGTGGCCTATTCCATGCGCGCCATCTGTGCGACAAATAGCCAATTCCCCACGCGAGAAATTCCCCACTCGAACCCGTGCGGGAATATCTCATTCCCGCACGGTTTCGAGTGAGAAATCTCTCGCGCGTGCGAAATCGACCATCCGTCGCACAGATGGCGCGCACACAATAGGCCACTTTCCACGCACTTTGTAATATAAAATAGAGTGTGTAACACGTGCGGGTGGAGAATTGGACACTCGTGCGGGTGAACGCACTCGTGTCCAATTCTCAACTTCCCGCACTTGTTACACTAATAACTATTAACCACACTAAAGCGTCAAAAACCTTGTTAACGTCTACCATTTCTTCCCAGATCATTTTGACGTAGAACTACGTCTTTGTCGACAGTAAGGGGGGGTAAATTCAGGCACAGATGCAACGTTTTCTTGCAACGTTTTCTTGCAACGTTTTTTCTCGAAAAATATTAAAGGAAAATATACTTTATTATATAGTTTTTGAAAGCTCTCAATGTAAGCTAAATGTTTTCGGGGTTAATTTTTCGATATGGGTTTTTTCTCGAAAAGTATTAAAAGAAAATATACTTTATTATATAGTCTTTGTTTCTTGCAACGTTTTTTCTCGAAAAATATTAAAGGAAAATATACTTTATTATATAGTTTTTGAAAGCTCTCAATGTAAGCTAAATGTTTGCGCAATTTAATAAATAAATAAATGAATGAATAAATGGATGAATGGATTTAATAAATAAATAAATAAATGAATGAATGAATGGGTGAATGGATGAATGGATGAATGGGTGAATGGATTTAATAAATAAATAAATAAATGAATGAATGAATGAATAAATGAATGGGTGAATGGATGAATGGATGAATGGGTGACTGGATGAATGGATTTAATAAATAAATGAATGAATGAATAGATGAATGGATGAATGGATGAATGGGTGAATGGGTGAATGGATTTAATAAATAAATAAATGAATGAATGAATGAATGAATGGATAAATGGATGACTGGATGAATGGGTGAATGGATGAATGGATTTAATAAATAAATAAATAAATGAATGAATGGGTGAATGGATGAATGGATGAATGGGTAAATGGATTTAATAAATAAATAAATGAATGAATGAATGAATAAATGGATGAATGGGTGAATGGATGAATGGGTGAATGGATGAATGGATTTAATAAATAAATGAATGAATGGATGAATGGATGAATGATAAATGGATGAATGAATAAATGGATGAATGGATAAATGGATGAATGGATGAATGGATGAATAGGTGAATAGGTGAATGGATTTAATAAATAAATAAATAAATGAATGAATGAATGAATGAATGGGTAAATGGATGAATGGGTGAATGGATGAATGGATTTAATAAATAAATAAATGAATGGATGAGTGGATGAATGAATGAATGGATGAATGAATGAATGGATGAATGGATGAATGGATGAATGAATTTAATAAATAAATAAATGAATGAATGAATGGATGAATGGATGAATGGGTGAATGGATGAATGGATTTAATAAATAAATGAATGAATGAATGAATGAATGGATGAATGGATGAATGGATGAATGGGTGAATGGATTTAATAAATAAATGAATGAATGAATGGATGAATGGATGAATGGATGAATGGGTGAATTGGGTGAATGGATTTAATTAATAAATAAATGAATAAATGAATGAATAGATGAATGGATAAATGGATGAATGGGTGAATGGATTTAATAAATAAATAAATGAATGAATGGATGAATAAATGAATCGATGAATGGATGAATGGATGAATTGGGTGAATGGATTTAATTAATAAATAAATAAATGAATGAATGAATGGATGAATGGATGAATGGATGAATGGATGAATGGATGAATGGATTTAATAAATAAATAAAGGAATAAATGAATAAATGAATGGATGAATGGATGAATGAATGAATGGATGAATGGCTGAATGGATGAATGGATTTAATAAATAAATAAATGAATAAATGAATGAATGAATGGATGAATAGATTTAATAAATAAATAAATGAATGAATGAATGGGTGAATGGATGAATGGGTGAATAGATTTAATAAATAAATAAATGAATGAATGAATGAATGAATGAATGGATGAATGGATGAATGGATGAATGGGTAAATGGATGAATGGGTGAATGGATGAATGGATTTAGTAAATAAATAAATGAATGGATGAATGGATAAATGGATGAATGGATGAATGGATGAATGGGTAAATGGATTTAATAAATAAATAAATGAATGAATGGATGAATAGATGTATGGGTAAACGGATGAAAGGGTGAATGGATGAATGGATTTAATAAATAAATAAATAAATGAATGAGTGGCTGAATGGATGAATGGATGAATAGGTGAATGGATTTAATAAATAAATAAATGAATGAATGAATAGATGAATGGATGAATAGGTGAATGGATGAATGGGTGAATGGATGAATGGGTGAATGGATGAATGGATTTTATAAATAAATGAATAAATAAATGAATAAATGGATGAATGGATGAATGAATGAATGAATGAATGGATGAATGGATGAATAAATGGATGAATAGATTTAATATTCTTGCAACGTTTTCATGCAACGTTTTCTTTTTCTCGAAAAGTATTAAACAAAAATATACTTTATTATATAGTTTTTGAAAGCTCTCGATGTAAGCTAAATGTTTTCGGGATTAATTTTTCGATATGGGTTTTTTCTCGAAAAGTATTAAAGGAAAATATACTTTTTCTTGCAACGTTTTTATGCAACGTTTTCTTTTTCTCGAAAAGTATTAAAGAAAAATATACTTTATTATATAGTTTTTGAAAGCTCTCGATGTAAGCTAAATGTTTTCGCAATTTAATAAATAAATAAATAAATGAATAAATGGATGAATGGATTTAATGAATACATACATAAATGAATGAATGGATGAATAGATAAATGGATGAATGGGTGAATGGATGAATGGATGAATGGGTGAATGAATGAATGTTTTCTCGAAAAATATTAAAGGAAAATATATTTTATTATATAGTTTTTGAAAGCTCTCAATGTAAGCTAAATGTTTTCGCAATTTAATAAATAAATAAATGAATGAATAAATGGATGAATGGATTTTTCTCGAAAAATATTAAAGGAAAATATACTTTATTATATAGTTTTTGAAAGCTCTCAATGTAAGCTAAATGTTTTCGCAATTTAATAAATAAATAAATAAATGGATGAATGAATGGATGAATGGGTGAATGGATGAATGGATTTAATAAATAAATGAATGAATGAATGAATGAATGAATGAATAGATGAATGGATGAATGAATGAATGAATGAATGAATAAATAAATGAATGAATGAATGAATGAATGAATGAATGAATGGATGAATAAATGGATGAATGGATGAATGAATGAATGAATGAATGGATGAATGGATTTAATAAATAAATAAATGAATGAATGAATGGATAAATGGATGAATAAATGGATGAATGGATGAATGAATGAATGAACGAATGAATGAATAAATGGATGAATGGGTGAATGGATGAATGGATTTAATAAATAAATAAATGAATGAATGAATGAATAGATGAATAGATGAATGGGTAAATGGATGAATGGGTGAATGGATGAATGGATTTAATAAATAAATGAATGAATGGATGAATGGATGAATGGGTGAATGGATGAATGGATTTAATAAATAAATGAATGAATAGATGAATGAATGAATGGATGAATGGATAAATGGATGAATGGATGAATAGATGAATGGGTGAATGGATTTAATAAATAAATAAATGAATGAATGAATGAATGAATGAATGAATAGATGAATGGGTAAATGGATGAATGGATAAATGGATAATAAATAAATGAATGAATAGATGAGTGGATGAATGGATGAATGGGTGAATGGATTTAATAAATAAATAAATAAATGAATGGATGAATGAATGAATGAATGAATGAATGAATGAATGAATGGATGTATACTTTATTATATAGTTTTTGAAAGCTCTCAATGTAAGCTAAATGTTTTCGCAATTTAATAAATAAATAAATGAATGAATAAATGGATGAATGGATTTAATAAATAAATAAATGAATGAATAAATGGATGAATGGATGAATGGATGAATGGGTGAATGGATGAATGGATTTAATAAATAAATGAATGAATGAATGAATGAATGAATGAATGAATTTAATAAATAAATAAATAAATGAATGAATGAATGAATGACTGAATGGATGAATGGATGAATGGATGAATGGGTGAATGGATGAATGGATTTAATAAATAAATGAATAAATGGATGAATGAATAAATGGATGAATGGATAAATGGATGAATGGATGAATAGATGAATGGGTGAATGGATTTAATAAATAAATGAATGAATGAATGAATGAATGGATGAATAGATGAATGGGTAAATGGATGAATGAGTGAATGGATGAATGGATTTAATAAATAAATGAATGAATGGATGAGTGGATGAATGGATGAGTGGGTGAATGGATGAATGGATTTAATAAATAAATGAATGAATGAATAAATGAATGGATGAATAAATGAATGGATGAATGAATAAATAAATGAATGAATAAATGGATGAATAAATGGATGAATGGATGAATGAATGAATGAATAAATGGATGAATGGATTTAATAAATAAATAAATGAATAAATGAATGGATAAATGGATGAATAAATGGATGAATGGATGAATGGATGAATGAATGAATGAACGAATGAATGAATGAATGGATGAATGGGTGAATGGATTTAATAAATAAATGAACGAATGAATGGATGAATAGATTTAATAAATAAATAAATAAATAAATAAATAAATGAATGGATGAATGGATGAATGAATGAATGAATGGATGAATGGATGAATGAATGGATGAATGGATGAATGGATGAATAAATGGATGAATGGATGAATGGATGAATAAATGGATGAATGGATGAATGAATGAATGAATGAATGGATGAATGGGTGAATGGATGAATGGATTTAATAAATAAATAAATGAATGAATGAATAGGTGAATGGATGAATGGATGAATGGGGGAATGGATTTAATAAATAAATAAATGAATGAATGAATAAATGGATGAATGGATGAATGGGTGAATGGATGAATGGATGAATCGACCTTGTTTGAAACGCATCTTGGCGCGCGTGGTCTTTCATGCCTGATATTGAAATTTTGGATCAATGACATCAATCTCTATCTGTTCTTGCTCTTTAGGCTCAATTTATGCATTTGAAGTGGAAGGTTGTTGATCAACACTCGACCTCGTTTGAAACGCATCTTGGCGCGCGGACTTTTGACGCTTCCTACATTCCCTAGACCTTTCGGTTGATGACTTTGCGGCTCTTTTAAAATTACTTTCGTTTTTCTTTAACTGTTTCTTTATCTTTTGTCGGTTATTAGAGTAATTTTCTCTTGATTTTTGCGGCATTATTTGTATACTATATTTCAAAGTGCAATAAAATACTATAGTTGATACTTAATTTCTTGAAAATATTACCTAAGACTATAATATTTCTTATTACTTAAGATAATTTAGGATTAGTAATTCCAAAATAAAAATATAGGTTACTAAAATTTACTCACCACGTCCAATTTGTAAAAAGTGCTCAAATTATAGGTTACTAAAATTTACTCACCACGTCCAATTTTTAAATCGTATTATAAATATTACATACAATCTTTTTGCAACGATCTCTTTCGTACACCAACTAACACAATAGGGGCAACCTACAATATACATAAAAATATATGCCACTCAATCCAGTGAGAAATGACCTACCGAATCTACGTCTAATTGACGTCGAAATCATCGATATTACATCATATCAAAATAATGCTCGAAATTTAAGAAATAATGCTCGAAATTTAAAGCTTATGTCGATGTTTGTGCTTTATTTTAAAAGGAAGTGATTATTTGTGACATATATTTATCGCCTCAAACTTTAAACAGGCAAATTTGTTTTCTATTAAGGTATATACATAGAAATAAATAATTATATAAATAATTATTGGTTACAACTTTTACAAAAAAATTTATAAAAAATTAAATTAAGCAACTAATTAAATATTAATATTTAAATATTAATACCATAAGATATTTTTATTTACATTTATCTGCCTAATATATACATACAAATAAATAGTTATTGTTTACAACTTTTAATAAAATTTTTATTTATATTTTAATAAAAAATGAGACAGTTAATTAGTATAACAACAATGGAAATATTAGTTGACTCTACTGGCCATTATAAATCGCCAAAACAATACGACCACGATTTGGTTCAATTAAATTTATTGCGAAAATTATATATATTTATATATAATTATATATAAATATCGTATATATGATTATATGTGACAAGATCATATATGTATTCATATATGGATACACATATAAGATTCATATGGAAGTATATATAATTCTATATAATTATATATGATTGTATATCGTGTAATTACATATGAATTTTGTTTTTATATCATCATATATAATTATATACAATCACATATAAGTTTTATACAAAAATTGTGTAATTTCAAGTGTCAAGTTAGAATTATATAATTATACTAGCATGCCCCGCGGCTTCGCTCGCGACCTCATATGCATGGCTCTCATACGCGTAGCATTTGCTATTTTTAATTTTCAATATTACAAACTTATATTTCGGTATTAAAGAAAAATATACTTTATTTATTTATTTATTTTTTATTATTAATTAATTAATTAATTTATTTATTTATCTATCTATTTTTTAAATTGAAGAATCATATAGCTTACATCCAGAGCTTTCAAAAACTAATCAATAAATAAATCAAACAATAAATAAATAAATCAAAAAATCAAAAAAAACAATAAATAAATATATCAATAAATAAATAAATAAATAAATCAATCAATCAATCAATCAATAATTCAATAAATCAATAAATCAATAAAACAATAAATCAATCAATCAATGAATCAATAAATAAATCAAACAATAAATAAATAAATTAAAGAAATAATAAATAAATAAATAAATAAATAAAACAATAATTCAAAAAATTAATAAATAAATATATCAATAAATAAATAAATATTTTAATATTTTTTTTGCAATAAAAAATCAAACTATTTAATTTAGAAATTACATCAACGGACCAAAAGCCTTGGTCGAAATTAATAATGTCTCGATGTGAGCCGAAAAGTGCTGTGTGAATCCGACAAATCAAGTTGGCTCACGGTTTTTTCTATGTTCATATCGAAAAAGACGTTATATATTGCCAGTTAGGTCGATTTAAATTACTTAATTATATATTCTATATACTGGCGTACAAAAATTTATTATTTCAGTAAATATTTTAAATTTTATCTTTGATTTTCAATTTAAAACAATAAAAATTAAGTTACTAGTTTCACGTATTATATGTCAACTTTAAAAACGGTGTTGTTCAAAACTGAATATTTTAAGAGTAATTTATTTAGAGCTATTTGTACGAATATGGATAAGGAAGATTTGTGCCCTCAATCTGATGAACGGAATGAATTTTTGAAAAGTAAATTAAATTAAATAAATTAATTATTTCTAATTAAATTTTAATAAAAAGCTTCGATTTTTTATGTAATATAAATATTGTTGAACCATAAATTATAAAGCTGTATAATGTATCTTTGTATAATTTATTTATTTATTTCTCTGTTTTAAAATTTAGTTATGGATGATGGAATGGATGAAGTTTTGCTGAGCGCTATGTTAGAATATGAAAGGGAGCAAGCAGAAAATGTTAAACGGAAAACTAAAGAAAAGGAAACTGACAAGCGTTTACGGTAAAAAAATTTTAAAGATGTATATTTGTTGTCTTTGTATAAATATCGTTATAAAAAATTATTCTCTGTATAGGAAGCGAAAGCGGAACGAAAAAGATGAGGATGAACAAAATTTGCAGCAGAAGAAAGATTAAAAAGAAAATAAATGTTAAAATGCTACAAAAATAAAAAAATATTTATTAATTTTAAATTATATAAATAAAATTTTATTGAAAAAATATATTTTTCTTTAAATAATTTAGTATAGAAGATCTCGAATATATCATATTCATTAATTCAATAATTATTAATAGTGATTCGTATCTCGTTCGCCTGTCTTATGTGTGGCATGCTTCAGATTAATGTGTCAAATTGCAAAGGTTTGATTCGCAATTGACATTAACGTTATTAAGAGAAAGACGTGAGATTTAAAATTTATTGAGATAGAGAGAGAGAGAGAGAGAGAGAGAGAGAGAGAGAGAGAGAGAGAGAGAGAGAGTGTGTAAGAAGACAAATTTGAGGAAGACGTTAGGAAAGGACAAAGTAAGTAGGAGAGTTAGTGGAGAGATCTTTAAATAATAATCGTAAGAATAATAGCATAAATTACGTTATTTCGAATGCGTTTGCGGGTAAATTTCTTATTGGTTAGGTAAGTTGAATAATATACATTTTTAAAGAATAAGGCTGCATTCGGAAGCGTCACCCGGGTACACACGGGTATACTCCCTTCTCCTTCTAACTCACTGAGATAGAAAGAGAAGGGAGTATACCCGTGTGTACCCAGGTTCTTCTCTTTCCATCTCAGTGAGTTAGAAGGAAAAGGGAGTATACTTATGTGCACTCAGGAGACGTTTCCGAACGCAACCTAAGAGATTAGTAAAGTAATAGTTGGAACGTATATGTGTGAGAGTGAGAGATTGTACGTAGGCACATATATTTTAGGAAAAGAAAATAAGTTGTGAAGAAAATCAACAGAATTAGGATAGTGAATTACGTATATAATTCAGTGTTTCTTATTTTAATCTAATACAATTTTCTGTTTTTCACAAAAATTTAGATAGTCGAATTAGATCTGAAGAAGAAAAGTTAAACTATTCTCGACTAGGAAAGTGAGAAAGAAAGATAATCTTTGAAAGTTGAATTATTCGAGGAACTGTAGTGTCTTAGTAAGAAGAAGAAGAAGAGAAAGAGCTTGCTGAGTGGTAAAGTTATAGAGTATAAGCTATTTAGTGTATTCTTTTTTACATGATATTAAATATATATAAATGTTTCATTAAAAAAAGGAAAAATTTACAAAAATCAGAAAAAAATCAAAAAACATCAGTCTACATTATAGTTAACAACTGATTTTACATGATATTAAATATATATAAATGTTTCATTAAAAAAAGGAAAAATTTACAAAAATCAGAAAAAAATCAAAAAACATCAGTCTACATTATAGTTAACGATTGAATAGTCATTTTAAGAAGCAACAATTTTAATAAATAAAGAAAGAAAAAAAGAAATAAATAAATAAATAAATGGATTTATAAATTTATGTTTCTTCATTAACAGAGACAGAGAGAAAGAGTAAGAGAGAGTGAGAGAGAGAGAGAGAAAAGGAGAAAATTGAAAGAAAAAATAAATTGAAAGAGAGAAAAAGAGAATAAGGTATTTATTAAAGAAATAATATAATGTAATGAAATGTAATTTGATAAATAAATATTGTATATATATATACAATATTAACTATTCTCTGCTTATACATGTGTCTGCTTCATTTACACATGTACTATTTCTATATACATATGCTTTAATTAGTCATTTATGACTAATTTATGAGAATTATGCATATTGTTCGATTATGCATATATATAAAAATTATTTAACAGTAAGAGGTTAATAATATACATAAAATAAAGATATAAAACTCACTTTTTTTAGGAATTTCTGAGATATTTCAAATATCATAATATTCTAATATAAAATATGAAATATCTAGTAAAGTATTCACTTTTTGATGATTTTACCTTGATAATTTTATATATAGAATAATGAAAAAAATTTAAAAGGAATGTGAAAGGACAAATGTTATAAAAGAGAACAGAATAAATTATTTTTAAATTGCATTTTATAGGCGCACTTAACTTTAAAAATTGCACAAATATAAAAATTAATATTATTAATCGATTTCTTTCATTATTCTATGTATGAAAGTATCAAGCTAAAGTTAACAAAAAGTGAATAGATACTTTAACTCATATATAATCATGTCAAATTGTACATAAAATATTATACATAATACATAAAAAAAAAATATTATACATAATAAAAAAAAAATATTATACATAATATTATACATAAAATATTATTGTATATTTTTTTATATATTTGTATATATATATATAAATATTTGGTATGTCTTCACTATTTCTTGTATTCAATTGTTTTAAAATTGACCACAAAAAAATATTTTATTGTCTAGACAAAGAAATAGAAATATACCATATAAAATTTAGAATTGGATTTATAAATTTGACATTAAATGAGAGAAATAAAGAAAAAAATAAGCAGAGAAAAAAAGTGAAAAAGAGAATAAAGTATTTATAAAATAAAAATATTATTAATATAATATAGTGTAATGTAATAAATAAATAATGCAATTAATAATGTTAATAATACATATTTTAATAATATATATCAATCTTGATTTAAATTTTACCAAACTTTCTATTGGCGTTTTAAAAATTCTACACATGTCAAATATTTACTAATTTTTTGTGAACAAAATCTATATTCAAAAATCTAAGGCTTTTTGTTCTGATATAATATTATCTATAGAAGCTTTTAAATTATGATTGTTTTAAATAATAGTCGTAGGCCTGTGTTCATAGTTGAATGGTCGAATGTCGAATCTTATTTCAAGACTGTCTTAAATAATGTCTTAAGATGCTAATACGGCTCTATAACCGGTATTCATAATCGGATCTTATATTTAAGACCGTCTTAAGTACAATCTTAGGATGACTGTATTCCGATATTTACTGCAAGTACTAGGGATCAATCTATAATCATGAATTTAAAAAATATCATAATAGTAGTATGGTTGGACTCGATTTAGGTTAGGGTGTGACCGGAACAACGATGAAATATGTTAAATAATTCACGTAGCCACTTACTTTGGCTCGAATAACGGTCGCCACTGTGTTTTCAGGCTTCAACACAGAAAGCCCAGCTCTGGTTGCTGCTGATGTCCTTGGATCCTCTCGTGTTAAAGATGGCTGCCGTAATTGCGTCTTGGACTTGTACGGACAGGCTCGACCACGCCCTTGTAACGGTTTTAACTCGCAGGGAAAGGATTCTCGCAAGGATTCAATAATTATGCTTTGTTTTAACAAAGGAATAACAATAAAGTTTATTTCTCACTTTACCACTACGAATACAATGGATTGTATCGCCCTTATCGGATATACGCTCGTGTAAGAGTGCACGATTCGTTGCGCGATCCCGGATTTGTGCGTAAAGATTTTAATTTGCACGCTATCGTTGCGGCCACGGGATAAGCTCTCGAATACTCTTGGTTTAGTAATCGCGAATAATCACCTCGAAACTCGGATCGAATCTCTACACGTGTTAACGCGCCAAAAGCTCACGGAGAACTGTCCGGGAGACGAAGTTCTATTTCCCCCACTTTGATGTTTTACGCCTGCGCATTCTATTTCGACCAACTGCCGCTGGCTGCTGTACGACACGCCCCTTCGAACCGCTTCGCCCTACGGTGTAGCTAGTGCTACACTCTTACACCCGTTCGACTCGACACGCGTATGCTGAGCCGTTGTTATGCCCAGCACCGATGTAATGTCGGGTATCGTAAGAAGAGTGCAGCAACGTGTATCGAGACTCGCTGCTGCACTAGCGCGTAATCGCACGAGTGCGAAGAGTGCCACTCGGATTTGCTCCGACTGACACTCGAAAGTGTCGAACGAACCATCCCGCGATGCTCGGGTAAGTATATTTGGATAATTTATTATCCTTTCTCTAATTCTCTTTTTATTTTCAGGTTTCATCGAGGGATCGTCCGGATTCACCGTCTTCGACGGTGCAAGTAAGGTAAGTACCACGCAGGTAAGTAAAAACTAAATTAATAATGTCGTCGCGTAATCGCTTCTTAATTTTAATGTCTAATGACAAGAAATACACTCTAAAATAATCGTAATCATAATCGCAATACTGTTGCGGTAAAAGTTATCAAAAAGTGTAAAAAGTGCACTAAAGTGCAACAGAGTGTAAATGCTTTAAATAATCTTTTGGCGTCTTAAAATAACTGAAATTAACGTAATTTGGCCCCTAGTGCCATTTCTTATCAAAGTGTAGATGATTCTATGGAATTCGCGTACCTTTGCGGTCTCGCGAAAGTGTAACAAGTGCAATTGGGTGCAAATGCTAATATTGTGTCTGAACATTATTTAACGGCTGAATCTACTGTAAAACAACTCTAGATTGATGAATTTAATGAAAGTGTAGATATCGGACGAGCGTTCGAGCTCCCCGAATCGGTAAATGTAAAGTGTGACAGGTGCACGTGAGTGCAGATGTCTATTGAATGCTGAGCCGCTCGCAAACGGCATAATTATGTGTATACTGACTCTAAATATGTTTTCCTATTAAAAGTGTAAATGTTTTAGCGGTCTATGGCAATCGCGTAACTGAGTCGCAGGTGCAAACGAGTGCAATCGAGTGCAGATGCGAATATGTCCTAAAATGACTGTTTATCGGTATTTTCTCGTGTAATTCGGTTAACTGGATGGAATTCTGTGCAAAGTGTAAATGGTTCTACGCTGTATCGCATAATTGCGAATCTATCTCTCTCTTTGGCTGAAGGCCTGCGTAAACTGAAGTAAATGAACGTAAAATAAAATAAAATCTTATAAGAGACGCATCGTAACATATACGCACACGAGTGTCTCGCACCCGGCGCTAACTACACCTTTCGGTGTGGACATTTATCCGTCCTTATCTATTCGTCGGCGGGTCGTATTAAAATAATCATATATAGCGTAAAAAGAATGTAGAGCGTTACCACCATCTCCATATTTGGAAATGCAATGAAAATAGGCAAAAATAAAATAATTGACACTACTACGAACTCGTGTAACTGCATTATGGGAATGTACACGGCTTGACTGGTTGACTTGAATGAATAAGCAGTATCATATATATCGCGAAAATTGCGAATAATAAAAGAATAAAGAATAAAATTATCAAATAAAATTTATCTGCGTTCATCACAGACTGTATATGGTGTTATGCACACCAGTAACGCACACTCTAACGCCCGCGTTCGCGTGACTCTACTTTAAACTTAATCTATCTTAAATCTAGGCACACATGTATCATATTCAATATAAGAATAAAAGGGTTTTATCTTTTGTTACAGGCTTTGGTATTGCGAGTCCTCCTGCGAGTCCTGCACTTCCGCCTGCTGTGCCTGTGTCAGCTCTGCGAGGATGATCACGCTGTCACTCAGCCCCAGGATGCCAGCGTGCTGTACGCCCGCTGTGTATGGCGTTCGCGCTGTCGGGATGTCCACGGGTGCGCTCTGGATCTGGCTGGCCTGCGTGTCGCTCGTCAGCGGTGCCGCACCTCCTTGGGAGAGTGGCACCAACGCCGCGTCGGCTGCCTGGTTCTGCTTGGCTGGCCCTTTCGCTGTCTGCGACACCTTTGGATGTGTGTCGCCCATGCTGGTTAACGTCTGCTGATCAACGCGGCTCGAAGCCGGGGCCGAAGGCAAAGCCTTCGGTCCCATTCTCCTCGGCAAACACATCCTTGGTGATCTATCAAGGACGTGTTTTATAATCGAGTCGGGTTGTCCTGATTCATCTTCTTCGACGATACTGACGTCGCTGTCCGACGATGGATCATCTCTGGTCTGGCTTTTTATTAATTTTTTCGCCTTTGCTGCAGTTTTTCTCGTTGTCATCTGTGGTCTTTTTTGTCCTCTTGTCGGTGTTACTTTATAATTTTTTATCGACGTAATTGTTGCTTGAGTCGTTCTCGTTTCTGTTGATTTCTTTTCTTTCTTGATTATCTGATGGCTTTGAATGATAATCGGTGATGGTTTCGCCGTCTCTGTTTGTTGTATAGCTCTTTCCTCGCTCGGTGTTGACGTTGACACTGGCGTTGAGGTTATGGTCGGCGATGGCATTATTACTGGCAATGGAACTGTCACTGGTTGTGGCAATTTGATTTCAATTCTTTCCTTCTCCATTGCGTATGCTCTCACTTCGGGTACATCGTCTTCGAATGTGGTGTTTATTTTTATCACCATGTCCCTCTTGTCCTCCTTGCTTCTTTTATCTCGAATCACGTATAACAGTTTAACCTCTGCTATTGAGTTTCCCTGAAGATCCTTCACGTCGACTTTTTCGATGTCGAACACGCTTTTACATCGCGCTCTTTCACAGGCTTTAACCAACTCGAATGATTCGTCTTGAGCTCGTAGTTCTTTTAAATCGTATTCTGCCTGCGTTTGTGTCACTGGGGATAATCCACGTACGTAATCACGTATCTGTTGTAGATGATGTTCTCCCGTGCATTTCGTCTCGGCGTGATTTAGGTATTTCTTCATTTCGTCGTGAATCTCGTCTATTTCCCTTCAATCTGTGTTCTCTTTTCGGATCTTTTTCCGGTATCGATGTTGATCTCGATCCCATCTTGCTTCTCCTTTCTATTCGCGTCTTCAATTTTATGCGCTGTATGCTGTATCTCGGTACGCGTCCGTTCGTTAGCGGTGTCTCGACGATACTGTCGCCGATTGTGGCGCTGCGCGCTTTGCCACGCCCGATCGTTAAGGTTGTATCGTGTTGTGCCGCCATTATTCCGTTGATGTGATTGGTTGGTTTGATAATCCAATGTCCCGGATTATCTCGATATGTTAGAGCGTTTCTTAATATTTCTGCTTTCGCTCTGTCGTTATCTAATAAATCTCCTGGTTCGATCATTTCGATATACAATTCTTCTTCGAGTTCTTCGTTCATCTGCACCGTCGATTCTTCTGACGATGCTACACTTTGTTGATCTTCGAGATCGTTTCCATTACACTTTGGTGTTCGGGAATTTGTTCTATTTCCTCTTCTGCGTCTTCGTTTTTCTGCTCTACGGTGTCTGTACTCTCATGCGCTTGTCGTGTGTTATCTGCACTTTTGTGCTCCTGTTGATTATTATCTGCACTTTCGTGCTCTTTGCTTACACTTTCGTGTTTTTTATGTTTTTCTATTAATTTTTTAGTCCATGCCTCGCTTTCCGATGACAGGCTGCTGTCCGAAAGGAATAGTTCGTCTGGTGACTCTGGTTCTTCCTTCGGTTTTTCATTTTCTTTTTTCTTTTTAGGATCCTCCTCTTCTTTGCCGTCCTCGTCGTCTGTATCGGAAACTAAGTGACTCCAGTTGGCCCATCGGTCGATTTTTGTCTCTACGATTTTCGTAGCTGTCGTGGACGTTCTGCTTTCTCGAATCACCGTCTCCTCTCCTCGGCATTCTTCTTTATGGTAGGTATCCCCTTCTTCTGGCTCTGTTTCAATAAACTCTTTCCATTCTCTATTAGCCTCCTCTATGATTCTTTGTGTTTCCTTAGGTGTTATCTCCCCTTGGTAAGTATTTTTTTTCTTCCTTCTTGTAAAACTTTTTGATTTTCTTTCTTTTCAGGTAATCTTCATTAGCGTTTTCCGGGTCGTCGCTGGAACTCTCGTTCTCTTCGCTGCTCCGGTGAGTATTTTTTCGCTTCTTGATGTGGATGGAAGAGGCTTCTTTCATTACGAAAGGCTCCCCCATTTCTTCTTTATCACTTCTTTTTTCTTTCAGGTTTCTACCATTCTCCGGATCGTCGTTGGAACTCTTTTCGTCTTCGCTCCTCGGATAAGTATCTCTTTTTTCATTCTTGATGTGGGTGAAGGAGACTTCTTTCTTATCGAAAGGCTCCCCCACTTCTTCTTTTATACTAACACTTTTCTTTTCTTTTTCAGGGTCTTCCTGTTGTTGCTGTACTTGCTCCTCGGCAATCTCTTGCTGGGAATCTTCTTCGACATGTTCTTCGGCGTTTTCGTGCTCCTCGGCATCTTCGTGTTCCTCGGCATCTTCGTGGGATGTCGGTAATTCGTGCATCGTTATCGCGCACACGCTTATTTCGTCTTCCTCTCCTTCTTCTTGAGAATTTTCTTCCTCCCGTTCTTCTTCTTCTTCGCTCGACGATTGTGTATCCTCGCCGTCACTTCTTTCTCTCATCGTTGGTTGTCTGTAAGGTCTTAGTTGTCTCGAGTTGTAAACTCCTATGGAATTTCCGTTTTCGTTCTCGATTAAGTAGGCGTTCTCGCGTATTTCTCGCGCCACACGATATGGACCATCGTAGACAAGGTGAATCTTGCGCGTCAATCTTCTGCTAGCGTCCAATCTTCGGTGCTGCTTGACCATTACGCCGTCACCCGGTTGATATCTACCTGCCACCTCGTGCTTTTCTGCCTGTTGTTTTCTTTTTGCTGCTGCTTCGGCTAGCTTTCTTCTTACTATTCTGATTCTTCTTTGACGATCTAACGCATCTTGTTGCGATGGTAGAGGTCTCAGTGCATCGCACACGTGCCAATGTGTGATTGCGTTGAAGTGTATTTCGTTCGGTGTGAAACCTGTTGATGAGTGAACCGTGTCGTTAATTACGTCCTCGGCTCTATCTATTATCTTCCACCATGTGTACTGTCTGTCACTGGCGTATGCCCTTATTACTCTTCCTAGTTCACGCATCACCCTCTCTACTGGGTTTGATTGCGGATTATAAGGAGATGTTTTTCTAATTGTTATACCGCGTTCTGTGGTAAAATCTCGCCATCTCGCTGTGATAAACTGACCTCCGTTGTCCGTTAGGATCTCTTCTGGTTTTCCCATCTCTCTGAAGTATCTTGTTTCTAACGTTTCCGTAATTGTTTCCAATTTTTGATCTTTAATCGGATAGAACTTTGTCATTTTTGAAAATTGATCCATTATCACGAGTATGTATTTGTATCCTTGTCTTGTTCTCGGCAAAGGACCAAATAAATCTAAGGAAACCGTTTTCATCGGTTTGTCCGGCAAGTCGTAGTATTGTCTACCGACTGTCGGTCTCGTGTAGTATTTCGTCATCTGGCAGATCTTACATGACGCTACCACGTCTCTCGCTATTCGCGCTACTCTGAACGTATGGAAATATTTTTCCGTGAACGCTATTATTTTATCAGTGCCAAAATGAATTAGCAATCTATGTATTTTTTCTATCAGTTTCCACGTATAATTGTGTGGAATTGCTACGCGATCGGCTCCTCCTTCGCATGCTACTCTAACTATGCCGTCTCTTACGTAGACTTCGTTTGGATATTCTTCCATTGCTCTTTGCAAATCTTGATTTCTCGCTTGTATTCGTTGGATCCACGGTATCCATTCTTCTGTGTTACTTCCGTCTTGATGATCTCTTATCAACGCGATGTGTTTCACGTTGTCCTCCTCTGGTATTTCTTCGTTCGATCTCGATAGAGTATCGGCTATTTCGTTTTCCTTTCCAGGAATATGAACTATTTCCAGGTCGAATTCTTGCATGAACTCAAACCATCTTGCAATTCTCTGATTGTTATGCACGCATGTGCTCAGAAATTGTAACGCTTTGTGATCTGTGTGGACTTTGACGTGTCTTCCCATCAATAATGTATGCCACTTTCTCAATGCGAACACCAATGCTAAGCATTCTAATTCGGTGATCGTATAATGTTTTTCCGCGCCTTTTAAACTTCTGCTTATGTAAGCGATCGTATACTTTTCTTCTTCTTTACCTTCTTGGTACTGGTACAGTCTTGCGCCCAGTCCACTTCTCGCTGCATCGACGTTTATTCCAAATCTCATGTCTGGTCTTATTAGAAACAGGCTAGGAGCGTCTTTGAATGCCTTTTTTATTTGGTCGAATGCTGTTTGTTGTTCATTCTCCCAGGCGAATTTTACTCCTTTTTTTAGTAACTGTTCTATCGTTCTCGTCATTCTTGCTAGGTTTTTTATAAATCTTCTGTCCCAGTTTATTAATCCTAGGAACATCTGTACTTCTTTTTTGCTTCGTGGTCTTTTGAAGTTTATAATTGCTGATTTCGTGTCTTCGTTCATATCCGCCTGTATTTCGGTGAACGTGTGTCCGAGAAATTTAATCTCTTTCTTTATGAAATCACATTTTTTAAGATTCAATCGGAATCCTACTTTTCTGAGTCGTTCGAATACGATCTTCAGATGTTGTATATGTTCTTCGAGCGTTCTCGACGCTATCATCACGTCGTCCAGGTAGACAATTTCATAATCGAAACAGTCATCTCCCAATGCATCTCTCATCGCTCTTGTAAACGATGCTCCTGCAGTTTTTATACCGAATGGCATTCTTTTAAATATGTATGTTTGTCCGTCAAACATAAATCCACAATATTTCATTGCTTCAGGGGTGAGTGGAATTTGCCAAAACGCTTGTGATATGTCTAGCGTTGTAAAGTACCCAGATAACAAAATGCCCGCACAATGATCGCATGGTGCGCGCACACATGCGAGTACTCGCACGCGTGTGATCCTCATAACTTACGCAGATGCGTCCTCATGTACGACTCATATTGCTCGCACGCGTGCGACTCTCACGCTTGCGAGCGATATGAATCTCAATTCTGAAAGAACGTGTTCGCACACTGATGTCACGGTGCGCGCACGCGTGCGGGTATTACAGGCACACGCAGATGCGTGTCCTCATGTGAGGCTCACATCGCTCGCACGCGTGCGAGCGGTATGAGCCTCAAGGAAGTGTGAATAAGCCTGGATCCTCATGCAGACATCAGCGCTTTGACACCGACGCTGATTGGTGAAAAACAGGTGGTGGGGGTAAATAGCAAGACAATTGTTTACCCCCACTACCTATTTCACCAATCAGCGCTTGGTGTCAAAGCACCGGTGTCTGCATGAAGATCCACCCAAAGCGTTTATTGAAAAATATTATAATTGTATAAATTAAAATATATCAATGAGACAATTATCCTTGCAAAAAATAAAAACTAAAAATATATATACACACACATCTGTGAGACCACATCCATACACCAATATAAAAAATAATGTTAAATTTTATAATAAAACCCTGGCAAAAAAATTTCTCTGCTATTTCGCTCCTATTTCTCTGAAAAAGTGATTTGCGGAGAAAATGTAAAGTATTAGCAGAGAAATCTGTAAACTCTATTTGTAAACAAATTGGAGAAAAACTGAAGACAAAATTGCAGAGAAAATGCAGATAATACTGCATACATACTACTAACATCATTATAAAAATAATTCAAATTTCAAAGATTTTATTTCATAAAAAACTTGTGACATTACTTTTTTCGTTATATATATTATATATAAAATATTATATATAAAACTTTTTTTGTTATATATATATATATATATAAATATTTATATATATTCCATATGTAAAACTATTTAAGTGAAAATAGAAAACAAAGCTATATTATTTCACAGCTCATTCATATTCGCTCATATTCATTCAGTTTCATATTCGCTCTGATTGTTCGATAAATCAGAGTCTTCATCCACTTCGTCGTTTAGCTGCTGCTCTTGATGAAGAGGCAGTCGATTTTTCTTTAAATTTGTGCGATATCTTTGTTTTATGGCCCGTAAGACTTCCTGGACTTCAACTTTGCAGGAAGCCTTATCCTGCGGACCATTAAACAAAGTGCATTTCTGTGCTGCCACTGAAAGAAGAAAATAAATTATTTTATATGTATCACTTTCAATAGTTTCAATGTTTAATTGAGTGTATATTTTCTTAAGGGAATTGTACATAAAGAAAAGTATATACTTACAATATATAATATTCATAGTTTTTGTGTCCCCAAATTTCTCCGAAACACTACTACCGGGCCACGTGAATTTCGAGACCAAACTGTCAGTCATAATCGTTTTTATAGCATTATAGAGAAATTCTCGTAATTTGCATCCTCCTAATCCTCGCAAGTAATTGTACTGAAATAAAATAAAGTATCATTACACTGCAGTACTATGCAGGTAATTAATATTCTACTTAGCTTTTTCGAAAGAAATGTTTCATACAAAAGTTGTAGAGTTTAAAAAGATCTATTTAATGATCTTATCAGTTTGATCTTGGGTGACGTCACAAAAGTCAGGTAAAAGTCACATCGATATTTTTTTAATGGAATCGACTTTTTTTACATAATATAATTCCCCTGATTATTCTGCATATAAAATTATTAAGGTAGAATTGTCAAAAAATCAATGGTTTAGATATGTACATTTCTATTCTGGTATATTTCGACATAAAGTATAAAATATTTTGTAAACTATTCAGTTTTGGCAATTGTACCTTAATACTTTTATGCACAGAATGAGATGAATCAATAACTTAAATAAAAAAATTAATATATAATTTATAACAGTTTTAAAAAACCAGTATGAGACAAATACGATTAATGGCTGCATAAAAAACGTTAACGATTTGATCTGGTAAAATGCTGAGATACAGGTATGTTTTTTTTATATTTATTTTCAGAATCTCTTTGAATTTCTTAAGGGAACCTGTGTTGCACAGTGTAATGGATGCGGAAAAATACTCACCAGCTTCCTTCGATCATTCTTCTTGGCATCGCTTTCTAGCTCCTTGAATTCCTCAACGGTACTCATTGGGAAGCCCTCTAACCCCTCGTAAAACGTATTTTTTAAATTAACGCCATCGACATGAACGTTATCATTTTCCACAATCTTTTCTATGATCTCTTTTAAGGCATTGTGGCTCTCGATTAAAGAATTAACTTTGTCTTGAAGATCCCTGCGAATGTATTGATCTAAAGTTATGCAAATATGTATAGTTGCCGTAATAAAATTAAAAAGTAAAGAATTTTTCATTTGCTTCAGTTTTTTACCTCGAACGGTCTTTTATCTTAGATTTTCAATGCTTATATACACAATTACATTATGTATTTATACATCAATTTCTTTTCACCCCATTGAACATTAGTACGGCATGCAATCTATTTTTTTTCAATTCTATACATAGAATTTAAGATTGTAATTTTAAATTGCTGTTTATCAGAAGTCTGCAACAGGCCTGTTAAAGTGGACGCCCAACAGGAAATGCCGTGCCGTGTTTAGTAAATTAATTTTAAATACAAATTATACTGCGATTACGACAAAAACAAGACACATGTTCCCCTCACAGCCAGCTCCGCGGGCATCCGTGTCAACAGGCCTGATCTACACCCATACAGCACAGATCTTGCAACGTTGCAGCAATATGTCTGCAAGGTTCTGTGCTGTATAGGCAATTATGAAATTCTACATTATTAGAATACATTATACTCACGTTAATTTGTCATGAATGTCTTGGTTATTTGTCTTGCATTTGCAAGTCTCTTGCATGTTTATTGCGTCAAGCGTGCGATTATGTTCAGCATGTACCGATGTTTTCTTCACAAACCCATCAACGGGCGGAGTATCATCATTTGCATGCTTATTCGGTTGGGGAACGTGTACTTCACGATTTAGATTTTTTTCTTGTCTGGAAGAAATATGAAAATCATAAACAATATTATGTATTGTAATCGCAAATTATTTTGTTTCAAATTTATATTACATTGTGGTTTTCAAAGTACGATTGTCAGATTGGCTTTATACATTCATGCAATGATTTTTATACAGTCCAAATTATTTTGTTGAATGAAAACAATCGTGTAATTACTATTAAAATTTACTTACAAATCTTTCATAGTTGAATTTTGAATCGTATCATTCGATTTGTTTGCATTAGTTGTATCGGTTTTCGGAAAGGCGTCATTTTTCTGCATATATTCTACTAGTCCTTCAAGTTTGTTCAACTCCACTTGCACAGAGTACTGCTTGCTGCTCTTTTTTTTCATACGTTTAGTAGGCTCTTCGTCCGAGGATGTAGTCATAACATTCTTCGGTATTTTGACTACTCGTCCACTACTCGATATTTTACAATATTTACTTTTGATTCCTTTTCTGCCAGCGTTCATATTTATTTGCTTTAATGAATAAGAAAATGTACGTTGGAATGTAAGTTACATTGCTTGTATAATAATTTGAAATGAATTTACTGGCATATAAACTGTTGATATTTTTCATTGACATTATACCATGATATATGTATACAAGTTTTTGCATATTAAACTACATTATTTTTTAATTGCGTACTGTACGGAATTTCACTTTAATGTATACTTGTTGTACATCTTTGAAAATTATTGGCAGAAATAGTACGTGTACAATTTTATTATTACTATTATTACAATTTGTTATTTTTGAATATTTGTCTAGTATCGAGTATAATTCGTTTACGAATTATTTAATAGTCGGGTTGTATTAGGGGTGTAATTAGCGACACACAGATCCATTCACTTCCAATAGTGCGCTCTTCTTGACCTTCTCTACCGCTCCACTTCGGCATCCTGTACATCTTGCTTTTGACATCTTTCAAATTGATTGCTTCAAATGTAAGTGATAAGTTTGAACAGTGGTATACTCCTGCCACATCAGATGTGACACCAACATTGTATAGATGAACCTGTGTTCGAAATTTTTTAACGATAAACAGCGTGTTCCCTTCCATGTGCGCTATGTTCTCTATGACGCAGATTTCTCCATTATTTGTGATGCAACAACTGTCACGAAGAGCGGTAGAGAACGTTATATTTCCAAGTTGCATTTTTCGATATTGCCGGTAATGACGGGCAGGCTCTACGAGAGGTCCATCCATGTGAGTTTTCGAACAACGAATGTGGATTCCTTTATCGACGGGAGTTACAAGGTCGTTTAATTCACAAATTCTTTTGTAAAACTGTTGTAGAGCCAAGTGCGGCTTTCGTATAAATTTCCTGAATTCAGGCATATTGTTCTCATAACAAAATGCACTGTATGAATCTAATGGGCCCAATCGCCTAACATCACCGACTACGTGCAAAAGACCATGGACATTGTACGAGAGAAACTGCTCTCCATACAATTCCTCGCACATGTTGACGTAGCTCTCTAATGCTGCTTGGCAGTATACGTACATTTCGTCCGAGACATTTTCCAAACTAAGGAGGCGCATTACACAATGTAAGAGAAGAAAATGTTTGTAATGATCTTCGTCAAAAACATTTTCTAGCACAGCTGGAGCTGTATACAGCAATAGTTGCCTAAATTCTGTGCCTTTGAAGTGATGAAACATGGAGATTTTATTCGGACGACGATTAAATTCCGTAGGGCAGTAGATTCGACATTCCATCATTCTTGAATCCAAAATATCTAACTTTCTTTTAGTTAATTTTTCGTGTCCATATTTTCCATGGATGTGAGTGGTCAACACTTTCTTTACATTCCCAATGTATAGAAGGTGCAAGGGTTCAAAAGGAACTTGCGTCACTAGTCCCAACACACGATTTAAGGGACTTGGCCCTTTGTGGTGATCTTCATCCATTAGTTCACTATACTCTTGATCCGTTCGTAGCGGGTGACGAGTCCCGGGAAAAATCATCGTTCCCCGAAAGAATGGCATCGCTGCAGAACGACGCCCTTCAATTTTGCATTTAGAACATGCGTTTGACGATACATGCCCATAGTGGTTCAACGCAAATGCCCTTGCTGGTGCATCCGCAATGAAGCATCGAATTTGAATTAGATACCGTCGATCGTTTATAAGGACACCACCTTCTTCACGAATTTCCTCCAGTTCTTGAACAAAGTGTTCAAAAAATTGAAAAGGATTTGATGGCTTTTCTGTTCCCTTAAAGACACCCGCTATAATTGGTTTTTTATCAATACAATTATAAATTCTATATTGAAGAGGCCAAAATTGAGTCGTGCCGCTTTTGTGAATTTGAGCGCCGTCTGTGCTAAAATCGATTTGTATCGTTTCGGGCAAGATATCTTCAGGAAGAGTTTTCAGTTTTTTTATAAGGGTATATTGGAGACCCAAGTGAAGGTATTCTCCCCCATCGATGTATTGGACGTGTCTCGAGGCCACATCAGTAGGCGTTTCAAGTAATGTCCTCGTGTCCTTCGGCAAAAACGTGAGATTAAACGGGAACTCATGCAATGTCTTCAGCAGTATGTTGCCCTGCTTATGCTTTAAATTAGCAAGTAAGAATGATTGTTTCAATGCTTTTAATTTTAGGTCGTTCAAGTTTTGTGGGACATTGTCATTTTCAAAGTTTGAAATATTTTCATTACTGTGAGCATCTGTATTGTCCGCATCACTTCCTTCGTTTTCTTCATCATCGTCGCCTCCGTCAGTATTTACTTCTTGTTCCTGTACCTCTTCTTCTGCTATGCCTTCATTATCATCTGCTTCTTCATCTCCATTAAAAGTATCTTCGTGAACGTCAGCAGTCGATTCCTCATCATTATAGAGAGCGTTATCAGATACAGATGGAGCAGAATGCGATGCCGAAATTTGCACTGGTTCATTTTCAGACAATGTATCGTCTGATTCGTTATTTATGGATTGACAGACGTTTGGATCAACTTGTCTTGCAGCTAACCGTCTTCTCTTGTGTCTCTCACTGAGATTGAGAAATTGCTTATATTTCGTTGACATGCCTCGTTCAGTTTTGTTTGCTACCATAAAGAAGGCCAGGCAAATAATTTTAAAGATTTGATAATTACAACTTTTGTAATAAATTGAATAGTGCAGTACAAACAACGTACATAAGCGTGTGGTTGGGCAGTGATAGTTGTAACTGTGTAAGATTCTGTTCAGTCAGGATCACCACCGCATGCATAGGAACCAGTGACATTTAGGTTTTAGTAGTTTTCTGTGTGTAAAGAATGTAGATTTATATGTATTTATATGTATTGTAAAATTTATGAAAGACTCTAAACGTCTTGTATTAGTAGCTTTTAGTATGTAAGAAATGTATTTATATGTATTGTAAAATTTCTCAAAAAGACTTTAAACGTCTTGTATTACAGTATGAATGAAAATCTTGTATTATAATTATGAAAAAGATTTTAAACATTTCGTATTACAGTATGTTCTTATACATTTTGCAGAGGAAAAGACTGTTTTTTTTTTTTTTTCAAGAAATGTTTGCCAACATTCAAAAGTACGTTTACAAAAATATTGCCAACGTTTCAATCTATATACATGACTGCATGATTATACTTTTTCGTCAAAATAATTTAAATTAATTGGAAACGGTACATTTGAATATTTCATGTGATCGAAAATTGTACGTTTACATACCCCAAGCATACAAAGTAGGAAATGACAATTAAACATTATGTAAATGAAAGTGGACCACTTGGCGTGAAATGCATTACATGCTCACATACAGAAAATACATGCAATTTTATTAATAGTACAGATTACACGGTCAATCGAAGTATTTTACGTGTATGTTTACATACATATTTATGTAAATAAAATTTTTTTTAAACGATACTTCGAGTTAATTGCAATCTATTATTATCACGAATCTGTCATCGGTGTAAATCAATTTTATAATTAACGAAATGCAGTCAAAGGAATTTCAAAACTCACTGATGTACTCTAATGTCGAATCAGTTTCGTCTTCAATACGACACCAATTATTTTCTTGTGTACGTCTCACTATATATATGTCAATTAAAGTTGAAATGAAAACTTCCTTTTATTGACAGGTCATGCAATTAATTAATACAAATTATTATTAATATTAAAACTATAAAACATGATATAAAAGTTGAAATTAATATTAATATGGAGAATAAAAGATATCAATAAAAGTTAGTCGAGTTTACGAAGCAACGATTATTTATTTCATGTACAAGTAATAGAACCATGAATAAAAAAACATTATGAAAACTTTCATGAATTGAAATACAGCGTTAAGTAATGCGTGCAATTAATTATTATATTATATTCAAGTTAAAATAATGTTTTTTCTACATTGGCGAATAATGTAACATAAATCAATGAGTGTATATCAAGAATATTCGACACAGGCATGAACAAAATAAAAAAATTAATAGTTATTAAAAAATAGAAATATATAATAATATTTCTTTACCTTCTATGCCAATAACATGTACATGTAACAGACCGACCAAGTGGGCAAAAAACTTTCTGCAAAGAAGGAACAAGAAGAATTAAAAAATAAACAGTGAGAAAAAAAAATAAAAATGAAAAAAGAAAAGAAAAACGTGACATGCATGATAGACATAATCAGACGTTAAGAAATGTAATAATGAAAAGATATAACTAAGAGATGTGTACAAGCACGAGCATAACCTAGAAAAATTAATATACGCATGACACAAACAAAACTATAGAAAATATTAGAATAAATTATATACGTATATAATATTATATACGCATTAAATGTATACTTACATGTAATCGTGAGACGTTTGCGAAAGGCACGATTCAAACTATTTTTGCACAAAAATCAGCGTGCTGCGAAAACCGAAATGCCGAAACAGACTGCAGGTCTGTTCTTGTTAGCTGCACGTTCTTACACTGCAGGTCTGTTCTTGTTAGCTGCACGTTCTTACACTGCAGGTCTGTTCTTGTTAGCTGCACGTTCTTGCACCGTTTATCTTTTTTCTTTTTCTCTTTAACGGGAAAAGAAAAGGAGGAATGATGAACCGTGCAAGGAGAATGATTGAGTTATTACAACTCATCGGGACTGTCACTGCCCTCACTCATGATCATTACGTCCGTACATGTGCGAGATATTATTATATATAGAATTATATATACATATTATTATACAATTATTATACATACATATATATATATATATATATATATATATATATATATATATATATATATATTATATGAGTATAAAATAAACTTTTGTGCTTTTCAAATATGCAGCTCTCATCACGCGTGATGGCATAGTGCCTCGCACGTGTGTTCCCCCATCACGCGTAATGGCAATATGATGGCGATCTTGCGCGCACGACGTGATGATCATGTGTGAAGGCGTGTCAATCCTCCCGATAAGTTGTAATAACTGTTTTGTATGATCATATATGATGCTATCATACAACTTTTACGCTCGCACATATGCCCCATCACGCGTGGACTGCATATGCCATCATTTCGCTCGCACGCGTGCGACTATCACGTAATGAGGGCGATGTGACAGCGTTCTTGCACGCACCACCTGATACTCACGCGTGAGGGCTATATGAGATCGCACGAAATGTTATCTGGGTTCTTGGAATGCTCCTTTCAGTAGAAACTTCCTTATCGGCAGGACATCTATTATAAGTCCCTTCTTTTCTATTTGTTCGTATACGGCGTGTGATATGATCGACAGTTGTGATCCGGTGTCGACTAACGCTGATATCTCCGTTTCTTCGAATTTAATCTTGATAAACGGAACTTTTACGCTCCTTATCTTCTTATTCTGCTCTTCGAGCATGTTATCGTCGAAACTTTTGATTAGTTCGTTTGTTCGTACGATATTCACGAATTGTACGTGTCCTTCTTCAATCTCCTTTTGTTCCTTCTTCGAGAGTGGTCTCTCTTCCGTTTGACTATCTTCGCTGTCGCTGTCCGTTACTTTCCTCTTCACGGGTACGATATTTGATTGTATTTCGACGGATGAAAATTCTTCTCCCGCCGCGTTTATATGCTTTTGTTCGATTACGGATACGTGTTTCGTGTTCGTTTTACCGTCGCGTTTCGCGTCACGTACCGTTTCGCGATTTGCACTTTTGTGCATCTTCTGTGCCTTTTGCACTTTTGCTTCATCCTCTTCACTGGATGGATATCCTGTAGCTTGTTCGGTTTGTTTTGCCCGATTTACTCGAAAATTATTGAACGGCGTTACGCTGTTGCGCGGTTGGTTGTATCGCGTTTTCGCGAAATCCGCGTCTTGTTGTCGCGTTTCGTTTTGCTCGTTCTGTTCGCTACTCGTTATGGCTAATTGCCCTTTTATCGGTTTCGCGCTATTAAATCTCGCGTAATTTTTCTTAAACGGTATCGCGTTTTGTCGCGGATACGGAATATTATAGTTATTCGTCGCGTTTTCTCGCGGTTGATATCTTCTTTGATTATTCGTAGAATTATCTACTTCGCGTCTATTTGCGCGTTGTATTCTATTCGCGTCGTCGCGGTTTGATTTACGAGAATTTCTCTCATAATCTATCGTTTCGAGCATCTCGACTAATTGCTCTACTGTTTTGACTACCGACGGTCTTAATTCGCGTCGTACTTCGTCGTCAAAATGATCCTTTAACGTGAATATTAATTCAGCGTCGTTCATCGGTGGATCTAAAGTTTTCGCTCGCGCTATCATCGTCATCGCGTATTCCGACATGCTTCCGGCTGTCGCGCGGTATCGGTTATGATGTAACGATCGACGGAATTTTGCTTGCGCTTGCACTCCCCAATATCTTTCTCGAAAAATGTATTTCGCATCTTCGATATTTATCGGTTCTTTCAGCTCGAACCAATCTGCCGCTGCGCCTTTCATTGCTCTCGTGAAAAAGCACAGTTGATCCTTTTCGGATACATCTTCGTCGTACGCAATTTTTTCGAATTTACGTAGAAAAATCATCGGGTTTTGCGCGTCGTTGTCGCCCCGAAATTGAATTTCACCGAACGGATTTTTCAACCATCCGCCTCGTGGTAAGTTAAATTTAACTATTGACGCACGGTCATTCGCTACGTCGCGCTCGTGTTCGTTATTTACACCCCTATTCGCGGATGTCTCACGGCGTTCTGTATTTTCATTACGATTACCGTCGCGTAAGGAATTTATTACACGCTCCTGTTGCGTGAATTTATCTTTAACTTCCGTTGAAAACGAAATCATAACGCTCATCAGCTCGGCAATTTTATTCGCGATGTCTCTATCTACACTCGCATTACCGGTTACTGTTCTCTGTTCGCTCGCGTATGTATTATCGTTCTGCACTCGTATATCTACACTTTGTACACTTTGCGCACCTTTCGCAATACGAGTGGTATCTGCACCGAGTGCAATGTCTGCACTCTGCGCTACCTGTTCTTGTCTAACTATCCCGAGTGCTTCCCGTGCACTTTTCGCGTCACGGTCCTTAGCTACCCTTAATGTCCGTGTACTTTGTGTACTTTGTCGTTCCTCGACGTTATCTTTGCTCGAGTGTGCATTCGTCGCTTCACTCGTATCTACACCGTCGTGTGTACTTTGTGCATCGTCTGCACTTTTCGTTTGTTCTACACCGTGTGTTTGATTCACGGTACCTACACTTTCTTGTGCACTATCTGCACCTTCTACACCTTCTTCGCGATTCGCGTCGTTCGATGTACTATCCATCTCGAGATTATTTCTCGCGTTATCGTTGTCCGTATTAATCATTGATTTCTTCGCGCTACGCGTTATTATAGGCGATCTCAATGTTTTACTCATAACTCGCTGAGTTTTAAAATGCGCGTTTTTCTTCTTCGCGTCTTATATTCTCGTCGTTTTCGCGTTTTCTATAGACTCGATGTTTTTACGTTCGGCTTATTTTTACTTCGCGAACCATCGATTTGATCGTCTCATTACGCGTATTTTAAAACGGTAAGAATGTCACGGTCGCCATTGCGGGGTTTGGTGACTTGGGGTAAGCCTTTTTATGACCCGAGTATATTGCCCGAATACGGATTTTTATACCCAACCGTGCCGTTTGCCTTGAGGCTGAACGATCGAACTTCGCAGATTCTTGACTTACGTTAAAATACTGCGTAAAATATACTGTGACCGGAACAACGATGAAATATGTTAAATAATTCACGTAGCCACTTACTTTGGCTCGAATAACGGTCGCCACTGTGTTTTCAGGCTTCAACACAGAAAGCCCAGCTCTGGTTGCTGCTGATGTCCTTGGATCCTCTCGTGTTAAAGATGGCTGCCGTAATTGCGTCTTGGACTTGTACGGACAGGCTCGACCACGCCCTTGTAACGGTTTTAACTCGCAGGGAAAGGATTCTCGCAAGGATTCAATAATTATGCTTTGTTTTAACAAAGGAATAACAATAAAGTTTATTTCTCACTTTACCACTACGAATACAATGGATTGTATCGCCCTTATCGGATATACGCTCGTGTAAGAGTGCACGATTCGTTGCGCGATCCCGGATTTGTGCGTAAAGATTTTAATTTGCACGCTATCGTTGCGGCCACGGGATAAGCTCTCGAATACTCTTGGTTTAGTAATCGCGAATAATCACCTCGAAACTCGGATCGAATCTCTACACGTGTTAACGCGCCAAAAGCTCACGGAGAACTGTCCGGGAGACGAAGTTCTATTTCCCCCACTTTGATGTTTTACGCCTGCGCATTCTATTTCGACCAACTGCCGCTGGCTGCTGTGCGACACGCCCTTTCGAACCGTTTCGCCCTACGGTGTAGCTAGTGCTACACTCTTACACCCGTTCGACTCGACACGCGTATGCTGAGCCGTTGTTATGCCCAGCACCGATGTAATGTCGGGTATCGTAAGAAGAGTGCAGCAACGTGTACTCGAGACTCGCTGCTGCACTAGCGCGTAATCGCACGAGTGCGAAGAGTGCCACTCGGATTTGCTCCGACTGACACTCGAAAGTGTCGAACGAACCATCCCGCGATGCTCGGGTAAGTATATTTGGATAATTTATTATCCTTTCTCTAATTCTCTTTTTATTTTCAGGTTTCATCGAGGGATCGTCCGGATTCACCGTCTTCGACGGTGCAAGTAAGGTAAGTACCACGCAGGTAAGTAAAAACTAAATTAATAATGTCGTCGCGTAATCGCTTCTTAATTTTAATGTCTAATGACAAGAAATACACTCTAAAATAATCGTAATCATAATCGCAATACTGTTGCGGTAAAAGTTATCAAAAAGTGTAAAAAGTGCACTAAAGTGCAACAGAGTGTAAATGCTTTAAATAATCTTTTGGCGTCTTAAAATAACTGAAATTAACGTAATTTGGCCCCTAGTGCCATTTCTTATCAAAGTGTAGATGATTCTATGGAATTCGCGTACCTTTGCGGTCTCGCGAAAGTGTAACAAGTGCAATTGGGTGCAAATGCTAATATTGTGTCTGAACATTATTTAACGGCTGAATCTACTGTAAAACAACTCTAGATTGATGAATTTAATGAAAGTGTAGATATCGGACGAGCGTTCGAGCTCCCCGAATCGGTAAATGTAAAGTGTGACAGGTGCACGTGAGTGCAGATGTCTATTGAATGCTGAGCCGCTCGCAAACGGCATAATTATGTGTATACTGATTCTAAATATATTTTCCTATGAAAAGTGTAGATGTACTCGCGGTCTATGATAATCGCGTAACTGTGTCGCAGGTGCAAACGAGTGCAATCGAGTGCAGATGCGAATATGGCCTCTGTTGACTGTTTATCGGTATTTTCTCGTGTAATTCGGTTAACTGGATGGAATTCTGTGCAAAGTGTAAATGGTTCTACGCTGTATCGCATAATTGCGAATCTATCTCTCTCTTTGGCTGAAGGCCTGCGTAAACTGAAGTAAATGAACGTAAAATAAAATAAAATCTTATAAGACGCATCGTAACATATACGCTCTCGAGTTTCCCGTCGTTTTCTTATATCAATCTCATAACGTCGTAACATATACGCACACGAGTGTCTCGCACCCGGCGCTAACTACACCTTTCGGTGTGGACATTTATCCGTCCTTATCTATTCGTCGGCGGGTCGTATTAAAATAATCATATATAGCGTAAAAAGAATGTAGAGCGTTACCACCATCTCCATATTTGGAAATGCAATGAAAATAGGCAAAAATAAAATAATTGACACTACTACGAACTCGTGTAACTGCATTATGGGAATGTACACGGCTTGACTGGTTGACTTGAATGAATAAGCAGTATCATATATATCGCGAAAATTGCGAATAATAAAAGAATAAAGAATAAAATTATCAAATAAAATTTATCTGCGTTCATCACAGACTGTATATGGTGTTATGCACACCAGTAACGCACACTCTAACGCCCGCGTTCGCGTGACTCTACTTTAAACTTAATCTATCTTAAATCTAGGCACACATGTATCATATTCATTATAAGAATAAAAGGGTTTTGTCTTTTTATTACAGGCTTTGGTATTGCGAGTCCTCCTGCGAGTCCTGCACTTCCGCCTGCTGTGCCTGTGTCAGCTCTGCGAGGATGATCACGCTGTCACTCAGCCCCAGGATGCCAGCGTGCTGTACGCCCGCTGTGTATGGCGTTCGCGCTGTCGGGATGTCCACGGGTGCGCTCTGGATCTGGCTGGCCTGCGTGTCGCTCGTCAGCGGTGCCGCACCTCCTTGGGAGAGTGGCACCAACGCCGCGTCGGCTGCCTGGTTCTGCTTGGCTGGCCCTTTCGCTGTCTGCGACACCTTTGGATGTGTGTCGCCCATGCTGGTTAACGTCTGCTGATCAACGCGGCTCGAAGCCGGGGCCGAAGGCAAAGCCTTCGGTCCCAAGGTCAGGCATGACAGTACAGGCTGCGTTCAGAAGCGTCACTCGGGTGCGCATTCCTTCTCCTTCTAACTTGCAGAGATATGCATATTTATGTAATCATATATAATTATATAGAATTATATATACTTACATATAAATCTTATATGTGTATCCATATATGAATACATATATGATCTTGTCACATATAATCATATATACGATATTTATTTATAATTATATATAAATATATATAATTTTTGCAATAAATTTAATCAAACCAAATCGTGGTCGTATTGTTTTGGCGATTTATAATGGCCAGTAGAGTCGACTAATATTTCCATTGTTGTTATACTAATTAACTGTCTCATTTTTTATTAAAATATAAATAAAAATTTTATTAAAAGTTGTAAACAATAACTATTTATTTGTATGTATATATTAGGCAGATAAATGTAAATAAAAATATCTTATTGTATTAATATTTAAATATTAATATTTAATTAGTTGTTTAATTGAATTTTTTATAAAAATTTTTGTAAAAATTGTAACCAATAATTATTTATATAATTATTTATTTCTATGTATATACCTTAATAGAAAACAAATTTGCCTGTTTAAAGTTTGAGGCGATAAATATATGTCACAAATAATCACTTCCTTTTAAAATAAAGCACAAACATCAACATAAACTTTAAATTTTGAGCATTATTTTTTAAATTTCGAGCATTATTTTGATATGATGTAATATCGATGATTTCGACATCAATTAGACGTAGATTCGGTAGGTCATTTCTCACTGGATTGAGTGGCATATATTTTTATGTATATTGTAGGTTGCCCCTATTGTGTTAGTTGGTGTACGAAAGAGATCGTTGCAAAAAGATTATGTAATATTTATAATACGATTTAAAAATTGGACGTGGTGAGTAAATTTATAATCTGAGCACTTTTTACAAATTGGACGTGGTGAGTAAATTTTAGTAACCTATATTTTTATTTTGGAATTACTAATCCTAAATTATCTTAGGTAATAAGAAATATTATAATCTTAGGTAATATTTTCAAGAAATTAAGTATTAACTATTTAGTTTCATTGCAATTTGAAATATAGTATACAAATAATGCCGCAAAAATCAAGAGAAAATTACTCTAATAATCGACAAAAGATAAAGAAACAGTTAAAGAAAAACAAAAGTAATTTTAAAAGAGCCGCAAAGTCATCAACCGAAAGGTCTAGGGAATGTAGGAAGCGTCAAAAGTCTACGCACCAAGATGCGTTTCAAACGAGGTCGAGTGTTGATCAACAACCTTCCACTTCAAATGCACAAATTGAGCCTAAAGAGCAAGGACAGATAGAGATTGATGTCATTGATCCAAAATTACAAATTTCAATATCAGGCATGAAAGACCACGCGCGCCAAGATGCGTTTCAAACGAGGTCGAGTGTTGATCCACAACCTTCCACTTCAAATGCACAAATTGAGCATAAAGAACAAGAACAGATGGAGATTGATGTCATCGATCCAAAATTACAAATTTCAATATTAGGCATGAAAGACCATGCGCGCCATGATGCGTTTCAAACGAGGTTGAGTGTTGATCCACAACCTTCCACTTCAAATGCACAAATTGAGCCTAAAGAGCAAGAACAGATGGAGATTGATGTCATCGATCCAAAATTACAAATTTCAATATCAGGCATGAAAGACCAATGTACATCGTCCGATCCAAAATTACAAATTAATTTTAAAAAAGCTGCAAAGTCATCAACCGAAAGGTCTAGGGAATGTAGGAAGCATAAAAAATCTGCGCGCCAGGATGAGTTTCAAACGAGGTCGAGTCTGGTTATTGCAAAGTCATCAACCGAAAGGTCTAGGGAATGTAGGAAGCATAAAAAATCTGCGCGCCAAGATGAGTTTCAAACGAGGTCGAGTCTGGTTATTGCAAAGTCATCAACCGAAAGGTCTAGGGAATGTAGGAAGCATAAAAAATCTGCGCGCCAGGATGAGTTTCAAACGAGGTCGAGTCTGGATCAACAACCTTCCACTTCAGATGCACAAATTGAGCCTACCTTTACAGCGCCGTTGCATTCTGAATCTAGACAAGAACAAGATCAACAAAAAGAAGAATATATTAGGCCTGAGACGTATCGTCAAATTTATAACGAGGCAACTAAAGAATTTGAAAAATTGTTTCTGGAGAACGATTTCGGACATGTGTGTGATGTGTGTGACCGGATATGGTATAAACAAGATTTATTTAAAGTCGAACAGAAACATATATATATTCTAGAACAAGAGTTTTCCGAAGAGTGTGATCGTGTCAAAGACTTTCAAATATGTTCCTCGTGTAGACAATCAGTGTCACATGGTAAAATTCCTTTGCTGAGTAAATCGAATGGCTACAAATATCCAGACCATCCGCCAAATTTGCCGCCGTTGGATCCCATTACTGAGCGTCTAATATCTCCACGACTTCCATTTTTGCAAATACGTCGTTTACGACACGAAACCGGTACCTACAAAATAATAGGACAGGTTATAAACGTTCCAGTCGAGGTCGAGAACATGGTTAAACTGTTACCTCGACAACTTGACGATGATTACACATTTAATGTTAATATCAAAAAACATATTATACATAAATCATCGTATCTGAGTGGGCAAGTGAAGAAGCGAGTTATAAAGGAATGGCTTAGTTACATGGTGACAACACCTTTATACAAACATTACAAAATCTGTTATAATGAGCAAGATGTGAACAATATTGATGAACAGCGACCTAGTACGAGTAGAGCGAGTGACAGCGATGCTAATGACCATGCATTAGAGCAAATCAACAATGACAATGATAATGAGCTGATGTTGGGACAACAACACACAATGCTTTGGAATGAAAGTAAATATTTAGACATTGCACCCGGTCAAAACAAACAGCCTTTGAGTGTTATTTACGATACGTATGCAGAAGAATTATCATTTCCCGCTATATACTACGGTCATCCAAGAATATTTAAAAAGGGGACCAGAGCTACACCTTTCAGCATGGCTACTAGCGAGATTAGACGAAGAGACAGACGCGGTGTGACTCCACAACATATCCTTTATATGGCTGCTAAGATCATGCGATTGAAAGTGAGCGAGGGACTTTATTCAACTTTCAAAGTTAACGCCACTGCAGAGAATATTACTCGACGCATGATAGAAGATAAAACGTTCATCGATGATTGCGTTGAAAAGAATCTCGCCTTTCTGAAGTCCATACCCAACTCGATGCAATATTGGAATACACGGAAGAAAGATTTGTTTGCTATGATTAGACAACTCGGCAAACCTACGATGTTTATGACCATAAGTGCAAACGAGATACGCTGGCCTGTTCTTCTTAAAATACTGTACAGATTAAGTAGAGAAGGTAATGGTGTAGAGCTTATCAATCCAATAAACGAATTACGAGCGTTACAGCGGGCTAGCCTCGTAAACGAAGATCCTGTAACATGCTGTATATATTTCAACAAAATTGTAAACGTAATTATGCGTATCATATCAACTAAAAAGTCATACAATCCTTTTGGGAAGTATTGTGTTGTGGACTTCTTTAAACGCATTGAGTTTCAACACAGAGGCAGCCCACACGCTCATATCTTGTTATGGCTAGAGAACGACCCCAAAGAAGCTATAACAGAGAATATGCCCAAAACCATACAACTTATTACTGATTTGTGCTCAGTGTCAGACACAGATTTACCAAATATCTACGCCAATCAAGTACACAAGCACACGTTTACTTGTTACAAGAAGAAGAACGATAAGTGTCGCTTCAATATACCCTACTGGCCTATGAATCAAACTCGCGTATTGCTACCCATCACTAAAAACGATGGTCGCAGAAATACTTTGAAAAAGAAAGTCGACAAAATATCTCACAAGCTCAATGAAAAATCTTACAACACATTAGATGAGTTTCTTAATGATAACAATATGACAATGGAGTATTATCTGGACGTGATCCGAGCTTCATTACGTAGAGCAACGGTTGTTTACAAAAGAAACATGAACGAATTGTGGACAAACACTTTTAATCCATGGATAGCTAACGTGCTCAACTCCAACATGGACTTGCAATTCATTATCGACGAATATTCATGCGCAGCGTACGTGGTTGAGTATGTAAACAAAAGCAACCGTGGAGTGAGCAATTTGCATAGACAACTTATTGAATTACAAAAAGAACATCCCGATCAAGATTTTACTGGATTAATGAAGAAAGTGTGCATTAATATGTTAAACACAATGGAGATATCTTGCCAGGAGGGAGCTTGGTACTTGTTGAGACAACCAATGTCTGAAGCGAGTAGACAAGTGATCTTCGTACCCACCATGTGGGCAAACGAACGCGTAAAATCACACAAGAGAAAGCGACAGATGGACATAGAACAGATAGACGACGATTCGACAGACGTCTGGACTTTGAATGTGTTGCAAAAGTACAAACAACGACCGAGGCAGTTGAAGGATGTTTGTTTGGCAGACTTTGCAGCGTGGTATAAAATGATAAACAAGACAGATTATAGAATGCGACAACATGCATGTATCCTACGTTACAGCAATTATGACATGACCGATAAACTGTCGGAATACAAGCGAGAGATGGTTACGTTGTTCGTGCCATTCAGATGTGAACATATTGAAATTACTGACAATATGAAATATCTACACTTGTTCGACGAACACCATGAAACGATTATGAGAAAGTTAGAAGAATATCAAAAGATTGACATCAATAAACACCTTGAGGAATATAACAGATTGTGTGAAGATTTACAGAAGGATCGTGATGAGCTTGACGGAAGACAAGAGCATATTGTACAAATGATGGTCACCACTGATGTCAATAACGATGACATTAACAGTATTAACGTGGGAAATTTGACGGCCGTGGTGCGACAGCGGACCAACGTTATGACCGCAGAAGATTTTTGTGAGAAGATGCGCATGACCAATCCAGAACAACGAGATTTCCTACTAACATTGATGAATGCATTGGTAAACGGAGATAGAACCGTGCAAGTGTTTTTTACTGGTGTCGCAGGGAGTGGCAAAACGTTCACTTTAAACTTGGCAAAAGAAGTAACGAATAGATTTGCTCAAACACACACTACAAAAACCAATGCATACGTGGCATGTGCTTCAACAGGTAAAGCAGCTGTGGCTATAGGAGGCACGACTGTTCATTCTGCCTTTAGGATAGCAATATCCAGACGAGCTAACCCAGGAATGTCCAGAGAGACCATACAAACGTATCGCAACGCATTTGCTGGTGTCAAAGTTGTGTTTATTGACGAAGTTAGCATGATAGGCGCCGACATACTTGACAAAATACACAGTAGAATGGGCGACATCACGGGTAACTTTGACGATCCATTCGGCGGAATGAATGTCATCTTCTGTGGTGATCTTAGACAACTTCCACCCGTAAACGCTAGAGCCATCTTCAAACCGCTGAGAGACTCAATTAACGGTGCTGTCCTTTGGCAATCGCTCAACTTCTATGCTTTGACAAGAGTAATGAGACAGAGCGATGTAGTGTTCTCCACCATACTCACCAAGATCGGTAACGGAGAAGCATTGACGAACGACGAGAACAATTTGTTGGAGAGTCGTTTCAGATCTATAGAGTGGTGTAACAAGAATGTCGCTGGTGCCATACGCCTTTATCATCGCAATTGTGAAGTTGAGAAATACAACGTAGAAGCAATAGACTCGATGTATACCAGTAAATGCAATGATTTAATTCAGGGCTATTGTAGTGACAAAGAGTTGGTTAGTGCAAAGACAAAGCTGTACAAACTGAGTGTCACCGAATGCGGTGGTTTACCGTACATGTTAAAACTATGCGTAAGCAGGCCATTTATGATAAATTGTAACATTGATGTCGAAGATGGGCTAGTAAATGGGGCCATTGGTGAAGTCAAATATTTAGAGTACGACGAAGAAGATGAAACAAAGCTCAAGCGAGTGTGGCTACATTTCGAAAACAATGACATAGGAGCCAAGTTGAGATTGAAATCGAGACCGTTGGTTGCCAGCAGATCAGGAGTGTTGTCTAAAGAGTGGACTCCAATAACAAAGAGACATGCAACCATTTCGATCACCTCTAAAATAAAATGTAAACGAATTCAATTTCCGTTGTCACCGGCATGCGCTTTAACCATCCACAAATCACAAGGAGGAACATTCAACGAAATTGTATTTAACTATCACAAAAGTCAAGACCAACAACTTGTGTATGTAGCTCTATCACGAGTTACATCGATCAACGGCTTATATTTGACTAACGATACTGACGATTACAAATTCTACCACTCCAAAGGCACCAACTCGCCAAAGATAATAGAGCTGAGGAACGAATTGCAACGTTTACACAATTACAAACTCAAAACTGTGTGTGACGAAGCCAAACAATTTCTATATAATGCTAACAATTCGATAATGAGCTTCAATGTTCAGAGTCTGAGAACACACAGTGCTGACTTAGAGAGTGACACTATTTTACAGAAAATAGATTTGCTAGCTTTGAACGAAACTTGGCTGAACGACGACGAACGAGTGAACATCGAAGGTTTCAAATGGATAATCCAGTATAAACGTAGCGATGTGAGAGCAGGTGGGGTCGCCATATATGAGAAAAACGTAGCCAAAACGATGGCGACGCCTCATATACTGATGAAAATTGATTGCAAAAATGATATACAATTTACTGCTGCAGATAAACACGGAGACATATGCGCAGCAGAAGTGATAATTGGCAATAAGAAATGTTTATTAGTGTCTGTTTATATAAGTCCCAATACTTCAAGAGAGAACATAGAATTATTTATTTCTAGACATTTAATTGCTTATAGTCCCAATGTTGGTAAAATAAGTTCAATATTGGAAAAGAATAGTTGCAACGATATACCGATTATATTAACCGGAGATTTTAATTTAGACATATCAAAATGTGAAAACGAAAAGTTCCTAGAGTTTATGCGCAACGATTTTGACTTACATCTCTCATCAGATAAATCACCTACAACACTAGGAGGATCTTGCATTGACATGGTGTTCACAAGACACGTTGACAACCTACGTTGTTACAGATATATCTCTTACTTTTCCTATCACAAACCAATACTTGGAATTACTACTGAAAAAAATGATACCACGCCTTCTACTTCTAATAACATTAATTTAGAATCAGCATAAGTTATTATCAATTACAAATAGTAAATATAAAAGTTAGGGATAAAAGAATGGAGGGGTTTTTAGTGGGTAGGCGATGGATAGTAGTATCTTATGCGATGTTCCCCCTATTGAATCCCACACATCCAGGAGTACGGGCTCCAGGATGTCTTGTCCCTCTAGAAGAGAGAATCGGAAAGTAATTGCCTTGACAAGAATTAGAAGATTGTCACTTTTAGAGGGGCCTGACGAAGATTTTCCCCTCCAACGCATTGGGAGAAAATCCTTCAAATAAAAATATTCAACAGATATGCCAAAAATGCGTAGACATTGTCTGAGAATCATAGAAGAAAAAATATTATTACCCTTCCCGGAAGAATAAAAGCAACGACAATTACATAATGACAATACTTTTATATTGCATATTTACACTGTAAATACCATTGAAATTAACAATAAAAAAAATAGCCACAAGAATGTCTACAGGACAGATAATAAAATGTAAAAATTAAATAATATTGGAATTATATTACAACCAAAATGAAAAAAAGTTACCAATACGTAATTTTAAATATATAATTAAAGCAAAGAAACAAACAATAATAAAAAAAACGGAAAAATAAATATCTAGATCTAGATAAAAATAACTAAAAATAATGAAATAACATTGAAATCATGTGGTAAATAAATTTAGAAGAAAAAAACAACAAAAAATGTGTCGCACAAAAAATGAATAGTTAAAGTTAAAACGCATTCTGCGCAAAGCGCAGTGATTACTGTAAAAATGCATTCTGCGCAGGGCGCAGTAGTATTATGAAAATGCATTCTGCGCGGAGAGCAGTAATTATTATGAAAATGCATTCTGCGCAGAGCGCAGTAAAATTGTGAAAATGCATTATGCGCGGAGCGCAGTGATTATTATAAAAATGCATTCTGCGCAAAGCGCAGTAAAATTGTGAAAATGCATTCTGCGCAGAACGCAGTAAAATTGTGAAAATGCATTCTGCGCTAGGTGCAGTAATTATTATAAAAATGCATTCTGCGTTAAACGCAGTATACAATAAAATGTATCTATTATAATCAGTTTAAATAACGAACAGAAATCAACAAATGACCAAACAATACTGATTACTGATGAGAGCAATAAAACTCGCAATGTTGTTTTCACAGAAGTTTTTAACGATTAAAAAAACAAATCCAATGATCAACTAATAAACAAGTAGAATCAACGTCATTATAGAAGACAGATAAATAAATATATATAGAAAAATATAGATAATAGAAAACAAGCATTAAAGTAACATTGAAATGTGATTTTTGTCGGAGTACAGTTTATAATATACAAATAAAATACATGTTTAGTTCACCTAAAACTTAAAAAATTCTCTCCAAAAAACGTTATATTAAAAAAAACAGTGGATTAGGCCTACTAGGGATACCACGTTAAAAAAAACGCGCCTAACACTATACCTCCGAGGTGGTGTGGAAAATAGTGTATTATCTCTGAGATGTAGAAAAGTTGAAACTTTATAAAATGTCGAACACGAAAATGATTGATCCTGAGAAAAAAATATAGAACGTTTTTTGTATAGAATTTTATAAGTTACAAATTTAACGCAGATTTATATACTACTAGCTGGTTACCCGGGCTTCGCCCCGAGAACATGTGTAGTAAGACACGCAAATAGTCTCTCTCTCTCTCTCTCTCTCTCTCTCTCTCTCTCTCCTCTCTCTCTCTCTCTCTCTCTCTCTCTCTCTCTCTCTCTCTCTCCTCTCCTCTCCCCCCTCTCCCTCTCCCTCTCCCTCTCCTCTCCTCTCCCTCTCCCTCTCTCTCTCCCTCTCCCTCTCCATCTCCTCTCTCTCTCTCTCCCTCTCTCTCCCTCCCTCCTCTTCCCCCCCTCTCTCTCTCTCTCTTTCTCTCTTCATATACTTTTGATAAAAATTCGGTTAATTCTTTGAACTAAAAAATTGGAAAAATTAAAAAATCAATTTCCAGAAAATTATTAACAAAAAACTATACACATAGTAACATTCCCCGGAAAATTCTACCCCTATTTCATATACTTTTGATAAAAATTCGGTTTAAGGCTTTGGCCTGGGCGATATTAAAGGAATCCGTGAAAACACGTTTACTCCTTTTCACCCCGTTAGGGCTCGAATTTCTAAAAATCCCTTCTTAGTGACACTCCCCGGAAAATTCTACCCCTATTTCATATACTTTTGGTCAAAATTCGGTTCAGGGGTTTGGGCTGGGCGATGATGAGTGAGTGAGTGAGTGAGTCAGGACATCTTCCTTTATATATATAGATATACTGGGTAAAGTATATAAATATATATAAAAACCAAGCAACAACGTAGAACTACGTCAACTGACAGTTGACGTAGCCCTACGTCTAGTTTCCTTCGCTGAATATTTTAAAGAAAATTTTTAAAAAAATCCAAATAGAAATTAGCGATAAGACTACTGAAAAGAATCTACAAAATAATAAGCATGGTTTATAAGATAAAAAAAAATAAATGGGCACAGTAACAACTGTGCCGCAAGCAACACGTAGAACTACGTCAACTGTCACTATTTCATCTTAAAGTATTCGTGATCAAGGGAGGCCAAGGCCCACACAGGGCTGTAACGCCGAGTTCATCATCAGTGACAGTTGACGTAGTTCTACGTTGTTGCTAAAGCTCTCGATGTAAGCTAAATGTAATACAAACAACGTAGAACTACGTCAACTGTCACTGATGATGAACTCGGCGTTACAGCCCTGTGTGGGCCTTGGCCTCCCTTGATCACGAATACTTTAAGATGAAATAGTGACAGTTGACGTAGTTCTACGTGTTGCTTGCGGCACAGTTGTTACTGTGCCCATTTATTTTTTGATTTTGTCGGAATACCTCTAACACGTACAAAGTACAGTTCGTGATTGGTATTAATTGGATCAGTATCAGGACATATTTTGTTCAATGTTTCTTGTAAAGGTAACGGTAAATGAAACGTTCTACCTTTTACTTTTTGTGCCATTTGTCTGTGAGGCAATTTCTTGTTACTAACAGGTTTCATTGAAACGACAGTTTGAAAAGCTTTAGCTCTTTGTATGAGAATTTTTTCAAACTGGTTAAGACATGATATTACTTCAGGTGGATCATGTACAAAACGATCATTTAAAACGCAATACGCAGGTATTAATCCGTCACGGAATTTTTTTTCACAGTAATGACATATGTATCGCGGAGTAATATTATGTTTTTCTAAATGCGCCATTAAATCTCTCCAAATTGGAATATCTATTCGTGCTTTAAGCTTATTAAATTCAGAGACACTTCTTTTATATAAAAGTCTCTCACATGATGCACAAACATATCGAGGTGTGTCCATGGAGCGTTTAGTAAAAGCTTTAAATGCGTTTTTAAAGCAAGACATGATTTCATCTTCACTCAAAGTAGTATGATTTTGCTGATGTTTGTACATATACGTTTTTTGTTGTGCCGAAATTATAATTTCGTTCAACGTGTCTAAATCAACAGAAGTTAAAGCTTTCTCCAGATTTAACATTTTGTCGTATAAATTTGTCATTTGATAAATTAAACGTTTAATATATCTCACCATTGGAAAATGAGGTGATAATAATAAAACCGGAAGAAATAGAGCTTTGCAAAGAGTGCATCAATGTAACAAGCATGTGCGTGACCCTTTTCTATCCGAATTCTTTATCGTACATGTATGAATATCTGCTAACAATTGTGGTATTTTCTTTAAAGTACAGGTAAATATCGTTTTGAGGAATTTTTCATAACGATCGATTAGAATCTTCATTAACGAATCATCATAAATTTTACACAAAGCATTGCATAACCATGATTTTTTGACTCGTGCCTGTTGCAAAGGTAATACATTACCAACAGTTCTGATGAAGTAATGTTACGATATGTGTCGATAAAATAATTTTCGGATGAAGCTGTATGTCCCGATGTGCCACATAATGCACGTATTTTATCGTCATTTATAGAGCATTCAGCGGCAAGAGTCAAGCACACTTCTGATTTCTTTTTAAGTAAAGCTAATATTTTAGAGATCTTGCTGACAAAACTATCTCGAATACGCATACACCAACGTAAGATTCTTTCGGCTTCTAATCGTCTTTCAGTAAGATTTTTAATATTAAGTTTGTTTTCGATGTCTTCAATTGTCACAGGAATAAGAAATTGTATGTAATTTCGTGACAAAAATTTTACATATTTTCTAGTAATATTTTTGGCAATATCGCGATTTTTGTTCCCAGGTACGCATTTAGAATTCTTTCTCTTATAATATCGCTTATTATAAAGCCATTTACGATCAGAATATTTTCTTTGTCTATCTCGTTCTTGCTGAGACTGTATAAGATAATATTTTCTTTTTCTATCTCGTTCTTGCTGAGAATGTATAAGATAATATTTTTTTTTATCTCGTTTTTGCTGAGAATGTATAAAATAATATTTTCTTTGTCTATCTCGTTTTTGCTGAGAATGTACAAGATAATATTTTCTTTGTCTATCTCGTTCTTGCTGAGAATGTGTAAGATAATATTTTCTCTGTCTGTCTCGTTTTTGCTGAGAATGTATAAGATATTTTTGCTTATTAAGACGATTATTTGCTAAATTGTCTTTATACTGACGTCGTCTTTTAGCACAATTGTCTTCTGAATTCTGATATCGACTCCGTTTTTTAGCACAATCATTTTCTGACAAATGTTGTTCCTCTCAACAACGTTTCTTAGCGCGTTGAATTTTAGTATTACTAACACAATTGTCTGAATTTTTATATCGACGCCGTTTTTTAGCACGATCATTTTCTGACGAGTCTTGTTCCTCTCGATAACGTTTCTCAGCGCAATTATTTCCAGTATTACTAATATTTTTACAGGAATCTTTCTGAGATAAACGTCTATTTATACGTAAAGCTGTCGCTTTAGCTTCTCTATCTCTTATTACTGCTAATGGAAGCACTGTCTGAGCATCACTTTGTGGATCTTGAGGAAAATGTTCAATTGTATTCGATTCGAAAATCTTCAACAAATGTGAACGCATTACTCTATGATCATATTTAACTTTGTCAGGTTTAATATTAAACAATAATGAAATCGCAAAAGCTATAGCAAAAACTCCGCAATCATTACAGTTTAGTTGATATTGAACAGTAGGAAATTCGACAGGATTGTTCTCAAAGTCGTATTTTGGAAATAATTCTTTCAAGAATACCTTGTGATGTTCGTGCAATTTTCGTTTATTTTGTGAATCATAGATATATATTTTTGTTGCATCGTAATAACTACATATCCAATGTCCATTTCTATTTCTAAGTTCTGGATCTGGACAATTTATTGGAACTGACATACTGTGCAATATTTGTATATGTTTTCTACATTCTGGTATACGTGGAATAAATTCAGGCCTTTGGTTCATGACTGTTGCGACAGGTTCATAATCTGAACAACTTCGCAAAAGCGTATGGAAATGCTCCATATGTTCGTCCCCAATCCATTGACCTCGAATAATTATATCTTTTTCTTCAGGCTTTAAAATTACTTTTTTTTCTAAATTTTGTTTGGATCGCTGTCGCTTTATAATAGCGCGATTGTTTAAATCCTGTTGCTCTGCACGAGCTTTTGTAGCATAATTATTTTCAGAATGTGTTTTTGCACTTTTAGCAATTGGTTCAGTTTCTGTCGCTTTTATTATCGTTAATGGAAGTACTCTTTGAGAAATAGCACATTGTGAATCTTGAGCACGATTATTTTCTGACGAATCCTGTTTCTCTCGACAACGTTTCTCAGCGCAATTATTTCCAGTATCACTAATGTTTTCACAGGAATCTTTCTGAGATAAATGTCTATTTATACGTAAAGCTGTCGCTTTAGCTTCTCTATCTCTTATTACTGCTAATGGAAGCACTGTCTGAGCATCACTTTGTGGATCTTGAGGAAAATGTTCAATTGTATTCGATTCGAAAATCTTCAACAAATGTGAACGCATTACTCTGTAATCATATGTAACTCCGTCAGGTTTAATATTAAACAATAATGAAATCGCAAAAGCTATAGCAAAAACTCCGCAATCATTACAGTTTTGTTGATATTGCACAGTAGGAAATTCGACAGGATTGTTCTCAAAGTCGTATTCTGGAAATAATCTTTTCAAGTATTCCTCGTGATGTTCGTGCAATTTTTTTTTATTTAGTGAATCATAGATATATATTTTTGTTGTATCGTAATAACTACATACCGAATGTCCTTCGTCATTTCTATGTTCTGCATCTAGACAATTTAATGGAACTGACGAACTGTGCAATATTTGTATATGTTTTCTATCTTCTGGTATACGTTGCATAAATTCAGACGTTTGGATTCGCCATGTTTCGACAAGTTTATAATCTGAACAACTTTCCAAAAGTGTATGAAAATGATCGATATGATCGTCCGTAATCCATTCGCCTCGAATAATTATATCTTTTTCTTCAGGCTTTAAAATTACTTTTTTTCTAAATTCTGTTTGGATCGCTGTCGCTTTATAATAGCGCGATTGTTTAAATCCTGTTGCTCTGCACGAGATTTTGTAGCATAATTATTTTCAGAATGTGTTTTTGCACTTTTAGCAATTGCTTCAGTTTCTGTCGCTTTTATTATCGCTAATGGAAGTACTCTTTGAGAAATAGCACATTGTACATCTTGAGCACGATTATTTGGTAAATTCTGTTTGCATCGTTGTTGCTTTTTAGCGCGATTTTCTAAATTTTGTTTTTCTGCCCGACATTCTTTAACGTAATTACTTTTAAAATGTCTTTTCATACGTTGAGCAGTCGCTTTAGCCTCTCTATCTCTTATCACTGCTAATGGAAGTACTTTTTGAGGATTAGCACATTGCAAATCCTGAGGAAAATGTTCAATAACATTATTTTCCAAAATTTGTATCAAATGTGAACGCATAAACTTATGTTCATACTTTACTTTGTCAGGTTTAATATTGAATAACAACGAAGTAGCAAAAGCTATAGCAAAAACACCATTATCTCTACTGTTCAATTGATGTTGCACAGTAGGAAATTTGACGGGATGTTTTTTAAAGTCATGTGTTGGAAATAATTTTTCCAAGAATTGCTCATGATCTTTACACAATGTTTTATTACTTGAAGAATCATATATAAATATATTTTTTGTATCATAATAGCTACACACCCAATGTAACGAACTATATAATATTTGAATGTGTTTTTTATCTTGTGATACAGGTTGAATCGTATCAGGCAATTGTATTTCGATAGGTCTATAATCTGAACAACTTTGTAAAAGTCTATGGAAATGATCAATATGTACGTCCGTAAGCCATTCGCCTCGGGTAATTATATCTTTGTCTGCAGGCTTTAAAATAATATTTTGAGTCTTTAGAGACATTGTATAAAATAGGCGCACAACAGATTTCTTAAACCGCTAAGCAATTAATTTTTATAGGCGCAGAGCAGCCGATTTTTACAGAACAGCCGATGATTGTAGGCTCAGAGCAACCGATTTTTATGGGCGCAAAGCAGCCGACTTTTAAAGGCGCAGAGCAGCCGATTTTTTAAGGCGCAAAACAGCCGATTTTTTAAGGCGCAGAGCAGCCGATGTTAGTAGGCGCAGAGCAGCCGATTTTTATGGGCGCAAAGCAGCCGACTTTTAAAGGCACAGAGCAGCCGATTTTTTAAGGCGCAAAGCAGCCGATTTTTTAAGGCGCAGAGCAGCCGATGTTAGTAAGCGCAGAGCAGCCGATTTTTATGGGCGCAAAGCAGCCGATTTTTTGAGGCGCAAAGCAGCCAATGTTTGTAGGCGCAGAGCAGCCGATTATTATGAGCGCAAAGCAGCTGATCTTTATAGGCGCAAAGCAGCCAATGTTTGTAGGCGCAAAGCAGCCAATGTTTGTAGGCGCAGAGCAGCCGATGTTTGTAGGCACAGAGCAGCCGATTTTTATGGGCGCAAAGCAGCCGACTTTTAAAGGCGCAGAGCAGCCAACCTTTAAAAAAAGGGGAAAAAAGAAAAGGGGGAGAGAGAGCGAGAGAGAGAGAGAGAGAGAGAGAGACTTACCTGTATAAAATAAAAGGCAATCTAAAACAAATAGAAATAATATAACATTAAACTCCTTACATCATTTTTAAAAAAAAATTTGATTGATAATGGAGACAAAAAAGTAGTTACATTTAAATTTTTTAATATTGACGTAGAACTACGTCTTTGTCGACAGTAAGGGGGGGTAAATTCAGGCACAGATGCAACGTTTTCTTGCAACGTTTTCTTGCAACGTTTTCTTGCAACGTTTTCTTGCAACGTTTTCTTGCAACGTTTTTTCTCGAAAAATATTAAAGGAAAATATACTTTATTATATAGTTTTTGAAAGCTCTCAATGTAAGCTAAATGTTTTCGGGGTTAATTTTTCGATATGGGTTTTTTCTCGAAAAGTATTAAAAGAAAATATACTTTATTATATAGTTTTTGTTTCTTGCAACGTTTTTTCTCGAAAAATATTAAAGGAAAATATACTTTATTATATAGTTTTTGAAAGCTCTCAATGTAAGCTAAATGTTTGCGCAATTTAATAAATAAATAAATGAATGAATAAATGGATGAATGGATTTAATAAATAAATAAATAAATGAATGAATGAATGGGTGAATGGATGAATGGGTGAATGGATTTAATAAATAAATAAATAAATGAATGAATGAATGAATAAATGAATGGGTGAATGGATGAATGGATGAATGGGTGACTGGATGAATGGATTTAATAAATAAATGAATGAATGAATAGATGAATGGATGAATGGATGAATGGGTGAATGGGTGAATGGGTGAATGGATTTAATAAATAAATAAATGAATGAATGAATGAATGAATGGATAAATGGATGACTGGATGAATGGGTGAATGGATGAATGGATTTAATAAATAAATAAATGAATGAATGAATGGGTGAATGGATGAATGGGTAAATGGATTTAATAAATAAATAAATGAATGAATGAATGAATGAATAAATGGATGAATGGGTGAATGGATGAATGGGTGAATGGATGAATGGATTTAATAAATAAATAAATGAATGGATGAATGATAAATGGATGAATGGATAAATGGATGAATGGATAAATGGATGAATGGATGAATGGATGAATAGGTGAATAGGTGAATATTTAATAAATAAATAAATAAATGAATGAATGAATGAATGAATGGGTAAATGGATGAATGGGTGAATGGATAAATGGATTTAATAAATAAATGAATGAATGGATGAGTGGATGAATGAATGAATGGATGAATGAATGAATGGATGAATGGATGAATGGATGAATGGATGAATGGATTTAATAATAAATAAATAAATGAATGAATGGATGAATGGATGAATGGGTGAATAGATGAATGGATTTAATAAATAAATGAATGAATGAATGAATGAATGGATGAATGGATGAATGGATGAATGAATGAATGGATGAATGGATGAATGGGTGAATGGATTTAATAAATAAATGAATGGATGAATGGATGAATGGATGAATGGATGAATGGGTGAATTGGGTGAATGGATTTAATTAATAAATAAATGAATAAATGAATGAATAGATGAATGGATGAATGGGTGAATGGATTTAATAAATAAATGAATGAATGAATGGATGAATAAATGAATCGATGAATGGATGAATGGATGAATTGGGTGAATGGATTTAATTAATAAATAAATAAATGAATGAATGAATGGATGAATAGATGAATGGATGAATGGGTGAATGGATGAATGGATTTAATAAATAAATAAAGGAATAAATGAATAAATGGATGAATGGATGAATGGATGAATGAATGAATGGATGAATGGATGAATGGATGAATGGATTTAATAAATAAATAAATGAATAAATGAATGAATGAATGGATGAATAGATTTAATAAATAAATAAATGAATGAATGAATGGGTGAATAGATGAATGGGTGAATAGATTTAATAAATAAATAAATGAATGAATGAATGAATGAATGAATGGATGAATGGATGAATGGATGAATGGGTAAATGGATGAATGGGTGAATGGATGAATGGATTTAGTAAATAAATAAATGAATGGATGAATGGATAAATGGATGAATGGATGAATGGATGAATGGGTGAATGGATTTAATAAATAAATAAATGAATGAATGAATGAATGGATGAATAGATGTATGGGTAAATGGATGAAAGGGTGAATGGATGAATGGATTTAATAAATAAATAAATAAATGAATGAGTGGATGAATGGATGAATGGATGAATGGGTGAATGGATTTAATAAATAAATAAATGAATGAATGAATAGATGAATGGATGAATAGGTGAATGGATGAATGGGTGAATGGATGAATGGGTGAATGGATGAATGGATTTTATAAATAAATGAATAAATAAATGAATAAATGGATGAATGGATAATGAATGAATGAATGAATGGATGAATGGATGAATAAATGGATGAATAGATTTAATAATAAATAAATGAATGAATGAATGGATGAATGGATGAATGGGTGAATGGATGAATAGATGAATGGGTGACTGGATGAATGGATTTATTAAATAAATAAATGAACGAATGGATGAATGGATGAATGGATGAATGGGTGAATAAATATGCAAGTTAACCAATTCATTATATGCTAATAATTTGAGAAATTTCTTATAAAGAAAAATTTATAAACAAAAAAAAATCAAACAAGCACAGTAACAACTGTGCCGCAATCAACACGTAGAACTACGTCTATTAGAATAAAACATACATGGAAGAGGCATTGAACATTGAGTCTGTGTCCGACATCGTAGGGCTACAATTGTCAGTTTTATTTTAATTTTAATACAAGAATCTTCAGTTAACCTTTCATTAATATTGTTTGGGCGAATACTTGAATCCGGGCGTAACTCCGGTTCGCCAGGGGCTGTGTTCGACCCCGACAGGGATCCGGCGTGCGGGTGGAAAGAAACGTGATATGCGAGAGGTGATGCACAAAATAACTTTAATATCCAGTCTGTACAATAACGGTGAACGCACTCGAAACTGTGAGCGCGACACTCTGCGAGCACGTGATGCAGCGCGTTGATCACGTGACGCGAATTACATGTGCCGGGCGCGAAGCCGTGGACAGTCCTCGAGTGCAAATTCGATGTTGCACGTTGAAACGAATTGATCGTTTGTTCAGCCGTAGCGCTTGTGTTCGTAACGCACAAGACGCGAGACGGTATATCGTTTTCGGCCCGACGAGATATCGAGCGCAATGGCGCGGCACTTCGCACGCACTGACTCGCGTATATTCACCGCTCACGGTGGCGAGGGTGAATCGCAGCAGACGCACGACGGCGCGGCAACTTAGCGGGCTCTGTGAGAGCAATCAGATCCGTGTGCACGACGGCGAATATGTGACCGCGTGAAACGGAGTAATTCGACGGATGCACGGCGGTATGCGACCTCGTGAACCGGAGTATCGTTTTCTACTGAGGGGACCGGAGTACTCGCGGTCCCGTTTCGGGAGCTTTCGGGCGCACGACGCGTATCGACCAATCAGCGATGGATCATGCGATCGCGACACAGGATCGATACGCGCCGGGCGAAGCTTCGTGGTCAGGGTTGACGGGGGGAGCGGCGCGAAATCCCTTTCGTTATGAGGGCGACTGCCGGATGGCGTTACGGGCACGATATCGATCCGGGATCGCGACGGATTGCAATTATTTCCGAACAAATATTAATAACATATATTTCTTTTAATATGTATGTAATAAAAAGTTTGGTTTTTTAATTATACAAGATGTCAAATAATAAGCACATCATTTATCGTAAACAGGTAGAATTGGTTAAATACACGAATCATTGTGTCTATCTGCGCGATTTGATGAGAAGGAATAGTCCACCTTTTACATTGCTGCGCGCACGACAAAATATTCGGAGGAGCATTTTATAATTGAGATAAAAGTTGTACATCTCGTGAAGACGTTTTCAAAACACTATAATAAAGCTCTCTTTCGTAAAGAATTTCCTGATTTTGACATATTTTTAATTTTTGATATTTTACATTTTGTGATAATTTTTTTATATAAAATATAAATCTCTCATCATCTTCACTTTTCAATAACTTTACTTTGATTTTTATACGTAGAATCTACAAAATGCAATCAAGCTCTAAAAATAATTTTGTTTACTGATTCCTTTTATTATTTTACGTGTAAAAGTATCAAAATAAAGTCATCGAAAAGTGAATATTTTACGAGATATCTCATAATTATATTAAATGACAAAATTTATCTTAACGAAAGAGAGGTTTATTATAGTATTTTGGAAACGTCTCCACGAGATGTACAACTTTAATCTCAAGGAAAAAATCAAGTTTCATTTAAGAAATTAGTCGTGTTTGAAATTTCTTGAAAACCACAATATCTACGACATGGCTGACATCGGAATCATGTTTCCTCCTTTAGACCATACAACTTTTGTCTGAAACATTTTTCCGTATCTACCATATAAAACCGCTACCATATAAATTCGCTATCTCTATTCTAACTGGTACTTTACTCTTGTATGTATGGGATATTCACGTTCGGGTCGGCAAAAGGGGATGAACACGAAAATCTCATTATGCATATTTCGGGAACACATAAATTGAGGAACATTTTAAGACTAAAACCAATTCGCTATCTCTATTTTAACTGGTACTTTACTCTTGTACGTACGGGGTGTTCATGTTTGGGTCGGCCAAAAGGAATGAATACGAAATACTCATTGCGCATATTTTGGGAGCACATAAATTGCGGAACATTTTAAGACTAAAACTAATTTACTATCTGTATTTTAACTGGTACTTTACTCTTGTACGTATGGGGTATTCACGTTCGAGTCGGCCAAAGGAGATGAACACGAAAATCTCATTATGCATATTTCGGGAACACATAAATTGAGGAACATTTTGAGACTAAAATCAATTCGCTATCTCTATTTTAACTGGTACTTTACTCTTGTACGTATGGGGTGTTCACGTTCGGGTCGGCCAAAGGGAATGAACACGAAAATCTCATTATGCATATTTCGGAAACACATAAATTGAGGAACATTTTAAGACTAAAACCAATTTGCTATCTCTATTTTAAGTACTTTACTCTTGTATGTATGGGGTATTCACGTTCAAGTCGGCCAAAGGGGATGAACACGAAAATTTCATTATGCATATTTCGGAAACACATAAATTGAGGAACATTTTAAGACTAAAACTAATTTGCTATCTCTATTTTAACTGGTACTTTACTCTTGTATGTATGGGGTATTCACGTTCGGGTCGGCCAAAGGGGATGAACACGAAAATCTCATTATGCATATTTCGGAAACACATAAATTGAGGAATATTTTAAGACTAAAACCAATTCGCTATCTCTATTTTAACTGGTACTTTACTCTTGTACGTATGGGGTATTCACGTTCGAGTCGGCCAAAGGAGATGAACACGAAAATCTCATTATGCATATTTCGGGAACACATAAATTGAGGAACATTTTGAGACTAAAACCAATTTGCTATCTCTATTTTAAGTACTTTACTCTTGTATGTATGGGGTATTCACGTTCAAGTCGGCCAAAGGGGATAAACACGAAAATTTCATTATGCATATTTCGGAAACACATAAATTGAGGAACATTTTAAGACTAAAACTAATTTGCTATCTCTATTTTAACTGGTACTTTACTCTTGTATGTATGGGGTATTCACGTTCGGGTCGGCCAAAGGGGATGAACACGAAAATCTCATTATGCATATTTCGGAAACACATAAATTGAGGAATATTTTAAGACTAAAACCAATTCGTTATCTCTATTTTAACTGGTACTTTACTCTTGTATGTATGGGGTATTCACATTCAAGTCGGCCAAAGGGGATGAACACGAAAATATCATTATGCATATTTCGGAAACACATAAATTGAGGAACATTTTAAGACTAAAACTAATTTACTATCTGTATTTTAACTGGTACTTTACTCTTGTACGTATGGGGTATTCACGTTCGAGTCGGCCAAAGGAGATGAACACGAAAATCTCATTATGCATATTTCGGAAACACATAAATTGAGGAACATTTTAAGACTAAAACTAATTTGCTATCTCTATTTTAACTGGTACTTTACTCTTGTATGTATGGGGTATTCACGTTCGGGTCGGCCAAAGGGGATGAACACGAAAATCTCATTATGCATATTTCGGAAACACATAAATTGAGGAATATTTTAAGACTAAAACCAATTCGCTATCTCTATTTTAAGTACTTTACTCTTGTACGTACGGGGTGCTCACGTTTGGGTCAGCCGAAAGGGATGAACATGAGAATCTTATTGTGCATATTTTGGGAGCACATAAATTGAGGAACATTTTAAGACTAAAACCAATTTGCTATCTCTATTTTAACTGGTACTTTACTCTTGTACGTACGGGGTGTTCACGTTTGGGTCGACCGAAGGAGATGAATACAAAATACTCATTGTGCATATTTTGGAAACACATAAATTGAGGAACGTTTTAAGATTAAAACTAATTTGCTATGTGTATTTTAACTGATACTTTACTCTTATATCGTATATAGGATGAAGCAATAACTATTACTACCTTAAATATATTCTAATCTATAAGGCCCAGAGAAGAATTAGTGTAACTAAAATAAAATTGTACGGTACGAAGGAGGCTATCTATAATTTTTGTCCAGGTGGAGGCGCTTCAAAGATATCAAAGTTATCTTCTGCCGAATTGTTTCCATATGTGGGCGTTAATACACATGTATATGCATGTCGCACACCTAAAGCTGATGATACACATGTTTTTTCATCTGAGTGACCACTATATTCATCGAGCAAGGATATTCCTAGCAAGAAAAGTAATATTTAGTTAAGAGTATTATGTGAAGATATAAATAAGGTATTTCAAATAGAGATTGTAACTATTTGCTTATATATACCCCATTCATTATCATAAAAATCTACTATAGATGGGACGATCCACGTCACTTTTACCCCCCCTCTGTCCAAAATTGGTATGGACGGATTTTAATGATTAAGGGCTGAAAATGTTCGTCTTGAAAAGAGCTTTCGAAAGGCGTGTGGCAAATATGCGCAATTCAACATGGCGTCATAGTTATGGCTGCTTAAAGAAATAAATTCAAAATTTCAGATCCAACATGGGCAGATAAAACGGTGAAAAGTAACTAAATTCATGTGAAACTCAGTATTTGGGGAATTTTGGGGTCGCTGATAACGAATCTGAACTTAAAATTGCGAAATTCAAAATGGCGGATCTAATATTGCGGATGCAAATATGAGAAACGGACGAAAATTCCAGTAAATGATCTGAAAACTCTTACTGGAGGGTTTTTTGGGTCGCTGATCACGAATTTGTAGCTAATTTGTTAAAAAAAACAACAGACAAACCGTGTTAATTGAAATTCTACTCTTAGCGTTACCCAGAGATGACGGCGTGGACGTGGTAGAAATTCATCTCCTTTGGGGTGCTTTATTTTCGTGAGTTCCCCTGGCCTCTCACGCTTCGGGGTGCTTTATTTTCGTGAGTTCCCCTGGCCTCTCACGCTTCGGGGTGCTTTATTTTTGTGAGTTCCCCTGGCCTCTCACGTTTCGGGGTGCTTTATTTTAGTGAGTTCACCTGTACTGTAGAATGTTCAGTGGTTGCTCACTAGCAGAGTATTTCATGTACTGTAATCTCTTATCAGGCAGTATGAGAAATGCATGGCCTAAAGAAATTTTTGGAACTTGAGGTGCTGCAGCGAATCTTTTCGAAAGAAATTTATTTATCTTTGCATGTTCCTTTCGAGAGTAGTATATGATATGCATGTTGTCAAACTTATTTTTTGCGCACTGTAACAGAGATTGTGCTGTCAAAATTGCGTCATCTGGTTTTGCTTGTAGACTTGCACGTGTAGCTTCACGTTTCAGGATAGCTCCAACGCCATCAGAAGGTCCTTTTCCGTGCGCAGTAGGATGAAAATGCCAATCAGCTGTAACACTAAAGTCTTCCTTGTGATGGATAAGATTGCACATTTGATATTTATTTTTATAGTGCTGCTTGGCACCATCGCTTACATAATAGATTTTGGTGACTTTGGAGCATATTTTCTTCAGTTCAGGTATAACTAATCTTTGCATCATATAGACTGCGGCAGAATCATGTGTCGTGCACTCTGATAAAATCACAAAACTTTTGTGAGATACCATTTTACCTGATTTGTAGTAACAAACCACTGGATGGACCGTGCATTGATCATTATTATAATGAAATGCCTGGGCTGCATCTTGCGCAATATAAGCGTAATTTTCTGAAAAATCAGTATGAATAATAACTTCACCATCTTTCAAGTTATCCTTCAAGTTTTTTATGTATTCTTTGGACTCTCTATTTTTTGGACATAACTGACATTCACGAAGATAACAAGCTGACAATGGTTGTTTGCATAGAAGAAAATTGAAACAATCCTGATATTTTTGAATCGGAATATCAGAGTCTTTAGTATATTTAACTAAATTAGCTGCATCAAACATTGTTTTAAAGTTTTGATGTTGCGTGCAAATGCAAACACTGTGTGTTCCGTTAGCTCCAGCAAGGATGCACCATTTCGGTCGAAGTTCAGCGAATTTTGATTTGCCAATTGAAAACTGTGGATAAACTCTTTTGAACCGTGTATATAGATTTTTAACATCACACAGCATTAAACGTTTCTGTTTTTTTTTTCATTTTGGTTATTTACTTTTATTGTAACAACATCTTTCTTGTACGGCATAATTCTACTATTTTCATCAGTCTCATAAAAATTACGAACTGTATCAACAATGTCAGGTGATAACGTCTTACCAGCTCTTGCAACTGGGGTTGCCAGGATTCTTTTAGTTTTCTCGCTTTCTCGACAAAGTATTTTGTAGTATTGAACTCTTTTGCTGTTTGATTAACACTCCAGCATTCAGGAGCTATTGTAAGAATTGATATACGCAATAGATCGTTAGGAGGCAAGCTCAGAAATTTTACTTTTAGTCCATCCAGCATTTCCTCAAGCTCTTTTTCTCTAGACGTACAAGTCTTTTTACATGGCTCTGGAATATCATTCTCATCTGAAAAGAGTGAGGTGTTACTACTTGTATCAAGACTCTCTGCATTGTACTTTCTGCAACCACTGCATATTCGCATCCATGTCGAATATTGTGGTAAAGAATTCTGCATTTTTTTTGGAATTGATCGAAGATTTTTACCCTTATGAGGAGACAAATTATATGGATTTATACATCTATCAGAATGGAAAGCTAAAGGTGAGTCTTCCATATTTGGTGGAGTGGACGTAAAAAAAAATTAATACTAGGAAACAACGTTGCCTGTGGTGAAGCGCTCGCCTTATAGAATAACGAATAAAAAAGACAGAAATAAGAAATAAAAAGCATTAAAATTTCATATTCTAGATCTCACGCTGTGGCACTAAAGCCAATAGATCAATAAGTATCTACGAACAGTAGATACTTATCCGCCTTCATTTGTACTTTTCGGGATGCTATTTTGTTTGCGAGAAACAAAAATCGCGTGTTATATGGTAATATTAAGTTACTACAATTCTTGTTATTATCCTGTAATCTTGTTTATGTAGTATTTCAATATTGTTGTATTTTTATTTCACGTCATGAATTCTTAAGGCTCCTGGGTACCTGCCGCGGCCATGTTGAATCGTGACGTCAGAAGCAAGAAAAGCGTTGCGTGGTACTTCCAAATAAAAAGATATTTGCACAAAATCAAAATTGATATCACTTCAGGACACTTCAAAAGTACGCCGAATTGAATCCCTTTGCCTTGACAGTTATTAAACAACCGTAAAACGAACGTGTACGATCCCAATCATAGGGGGATACATGGAGGAGGAACACACGCGATCTGCCAACTCGGAAGGAGTGGTAAAGGCCTCTTAAACGTAGTACATTTTTTGCTAATCTTGAGAACTCGGCGTATTTTCGAAGTGTGCTGAAGTGATCTGTAGTGTTATTTTAAGCAAATATCTTTTTATTTGGAAATACTACGCAAAAATTCTCACCCGTGTCAATTCTCAACATTTCTCGCTTATTCTCCATTGGAGAGAGTGAGAGAAGATAGTTCTTATTTCTACCGCGACGGTACGTCGCCACCATCACCGCGGAGTTCTCGGCTCCCAGGGGAACTCACGAAAATAAAGCACCCCAAAGGAGATGAATTTCTACCACGTCCACGCCGTCATCTCTGGGTAACGCTAAGAGTAGAATTTCAATTAACACGGTTTGTCTGTTGTTTTTTTTAACAAATTAGCTACAAATTCGTGATCAGCGACCCAAAAAACCCTCCAGTAAGAGTTTTCAGATCATTTACTGGAATTTTCGTCCGTTTCTCATATTTGCATCCGCAATATTAGATCCACCATTTTGAATTTTGCAATTTTAAGTTCAGATTCGTTATCAGCGACCCCAAAATTTCCCAAATACTGAGTTTCACATGAATTTAGTTACTTTTCACCGTTTTATCTGCCCATGTTGGATCTGAAATTTTGAATTTATTTCTTTAAGCAGCCATAACTATGCCATGTTGAATTGCGCATATTTGCCACACGCCTTTCGAAAGCTCTTTTCAAGACGAACATTTTCAGCCCTTAATCATTAAAATCCGTCCATACCAATTTTGGACAGAGGGGGGGTAAAAGTGACGTGGATCGTCCCAGATGTAAAACAGAATATCATTCTATTTCAATTCATATTAAAAAGATTATACCTATATGTTCGATCTTCCCGTTTCACATCTGCTCCCATTGACAAGGAACGAGGTTAAATAGCACATTGACACATAGCACATTGACACATGATAATATTTCATACGAAGTAACGCGCGCAACGCATCGAGATAAAGGAGAGATATATAGCGCTAGACGGACCTAGCTGAAAATTGGACGAGAAGCTTGCCGAGCTCTAATGAAAACTGTTAAAATTATAATAACATGCATTTTTCAAAATACATACCTCAAGACACGCACAGTTGCATTAAATGCCACAGACACAACCTATAAAATACATAAATATTTAATATATATACATATGTCAAAATTATAATAACATGCATTTTTCGAAATACATACCTCAAGACACGCACAGTTGCATTAAATGCCACAGACACAACCTATAAAATACATAAATATTTAATATATATACATACATATATATATATATATATATATATATATATATATATATATATATATATATATATATATATATATATATATATATATACACTGAAAGGGATTAGCAAATACCCTCTACTTACTTCTTTGCTTTATTGTTATGTGTTTAATACACAATTAATCTTCGATCGATTCACTGCAGTCAATCAGATCACTGACACATAAAGTCTTTAGCACAAAATGTACAAATAACACGTTAAGCGACATTTCGTTTGTTAACGCGCAGAGATATATTTAATATTTCGTAATTTTATAGCACAAAATGTACAAATAACACGTTAAGCGACATTTAGTTTGTTAACGCGCAGAGATATTTAATATTTCGTAATTTTATCCTCGTTTTGTTTTATCTCCTCCGCCCCTTTGTTCTGTCTCTCCTTTTTTCTTTTATTTATCCCCGAGGATTTTCGTACGCCTCGCTACCTTGGCGAGAGCGTCCGTTTAATAGACTGCTCTTAAGTGTGAAAAGCATAGGAAATATCACGGACCCGCGCAGTTCTCGCACAGTTTTCACGACATGTGTACAGTAGCGTGCACGATATTTTCTACTTTTTACCGTTTAAGGCCGCGCGCGAGCCGCATTTAGTGTGGTATTAGTATTAGAGAGATATTTTTGTATCAAACAATATAAATTTCGTTCTGCTGTGAGATCTCATTGCATGAACATGGATTAATAAGACTCGAGTTTAGTTTTTTTTTTATTCCATGCAAACATGTTGAAGAAAGTCTGTAAGATAGTAATGTATGTCTACAGAATAGTATATATGTAAACCAAGTTTGTAACGTTCTTTTTATTTTATGATGACTATATGAAGTTTAAAAAAATACTAAAAAACAATTTATTCCATGCAACATGTTGAAGAAAGTAAGCTAGGATAGTAATGTATGTCTACAGGATGGTATATATGTAAACCAAGTTTGTAACGTTCTTTTTATTTATGATGAAATATATGAAGTTTAAAACAATACATATAAAACAATTTATTCCCTGCAACATGTTGAAGAAAGTAAGCTAGAATAGTAATGTATGTCTACAGGATAGTATATATGTAAACCAAGTTTGTAACGTTCTTTTTATTTTATTTTATTTATATTTTATTTATATCTGAGTGCAATGCGATAATTTGTTATTACGATTATTATTGCAATGTGAAAATGAGCCCATCGAGAGAGACGGCGGCAGAGGTCGACTATATCGATCGGTCGATTAATTGGTTTTTTTCTATCCTTGCAGAAAAATTGCTAGTGCTTTCTTCAGGCCTGAACCGATTGTTATCCCGCTGTTAATATTAATAATTATAATTTGTTTTACCCGCTCCACGGATCTATTTCATAGATTCGTTGTTCATAGTTTCTTGAATTGCTCTTCCATCAAACCCTCGTGATTGAATAATCAGCATTATTTTCTGCAATATTAACAGCGGGATAACAATCGGTTCTTTTACTTACGGTTCTAAGACTATAATCGCGCAACTTGAAATCAGCTACGACATACAATGACTCGATTAACATTTGGTCATTACGTCCTTAATTACAAACATAATCGGTTAACAATACCATTCGCTACTTCATACTATTATCATCGTCATTCTCGATACCGCATTAGAGATGCCTAGAATATCTTCATATTAAGCAGGGGTGTCTGTTAAAAAGAAAAACCTAAATTAAAGGATATCCATAGAAATAAGAGGAAGCACTTTCTCGCGAATTATTGTAATAGAAGATGAAATAAGACGAATTATACTCGTATGGATGAACTGTAAACATCGTAATACTTTCTTCTTTTTCTTATCGGTGGTAATTAGGATGGAGTGACGACAATATGCCTAAACGGCACAACATAATAATGTCACGATCGCATAAATGGGTGCATGCGCTAATGTATATTAATGCAGATTAAAGCATGTGTACACACATCTACGTTGCGCACAACATATATGATAAAATATTCAACATATATTTTAATGTAAATTTACCTGCTTATGCATGCGTCTTGTGTAACACGACAGCCTTTAATAAGCACTAATACATTCAAGAGTGTCGAAAGGGTTGCGAATTCGCTTTACAAAATAATAGAGAAAAAGAATTAATTTCGAGAGTCTGATACGGATTTAGTCAAGTTTGAACGTTACTTAATTTGATGAAATTAACAACCAGCACCGTCGACGTATTTGTATCACCGGCATTTTGCATGGTAAACAATTTGAACCTTAAAAAATTGCGTGGTCGCGTGCGCGCAAGTGAAGAAATGGTGTTGCTTTTTTTGATTTCACGCAATGGCAAAAAGGGAACAATTTCTTTTATCTTAATTAACTTGAAGATGTAATCTTCACTTAAAATTGCTCTCTTTAAGCAACATGGCACCTGTGTCTTTATATACATTTGATATTGCATGCAAATTCAACCTCGATGGGTACATTCCTCCCTTTACCTTCACAAACACACTACCAACGACGGTATCTCGTCTCTTTTTTTGAGTCTCATATCCTAATTGCGTTTAAACGGTATAACAAAAACAGTGCAAGTACCAAGTGAATATATATATATATTATATCGTACACAACGATCCTCGCGCGAAATCGTCATTTTTCACGACAAAGAACTAGGGCTTAGAAAAAAGAAAGGAAAGACTACTGTTCGTCGTCGGCGAACGAAAGACTCAGCTCTTCGCCGCCACGCCCGACTCTAAGCCAATTTTGCTAGCTTCCAAGTCTTTTGTTGTCTTCTGCTCGACCTTCTCGATTTTTTCTCAGTTGCTTTCTTGATTTTTTTATCGTTCTTCTTGGAATCCTTTTCGGTGATTGCCAGAACGGCTTCGTCGTCATCCGGCGAATGTTCCTTTTGCCGCTTTTCGATCTCCGCCTTGAAGTTATCGATATCCTGCTGGCTAAATTGCACGAAGAGTATGCCATTGATAACGTTGAGCATGTCCAGCACAGAGCCCATGCTAGGCGGCTGCACCTGAATCGGTGGCAGGCTTACGCCTGACTTGTCCGTGTAAATCGCATTCATCTTCTTTTGTAGCACGACCGCCTGCTGAGTCAGGTGGCATAAGCAATCGCTGCTTTCCTTCGTTTTCTCGTGCTCCTCGCCCAGTTGCTCCTTACAAGTCGCGTAGGTCTCCTTCTCGTTGTTCAGCGCCGCTCAAAAGTCACCCATGCATGACTGCGTGCGTGCTACTAAGTGATACGATACCGCAACCTTCAACGAATAAGGACCGTGATAACGTAAATTCAAGGCTAACGTGTGTTCCAGGAAACGCAACGACAACTCGTATTCGCCGACCGCAGAATCAGCGAGATGTTACTCTGCAAACATCAAATACGATATTATTATTGTAATTCAAAACGTTAACTTTTTGAAAAATTAAAAAATATATAAAACTATCTTATAATTATATATATATATATATATATATATATATATATATATATATATATATATATATACACAAAATATAGAAATAACCCATACTTTGTAACTTTATAATTTTTACAAGAGGAATTTCTGATTGGACTTACATCGAGCAAAGCCACTTCTGGATGATCTTCACCGCAGACTAATAATAGATAACGTGCTGTACAGTAATCTTAATGATACGGATACTTCCCTGCTCAAGAAAATAGATAGAAACTGATAGAAAATGGATAGGGGATTTGGTTCCAGTTTTTCATATCCACCATCGTGAAATCCAGATACACAACCTTTATCACAGTATATAGTAAGAGGTATTCGTAGTTAATGAAAATAAATCCGGAATTTTAGTTGTATATTTTGTATCAGGTTGAATATCGCAATTCACGTTGTCTGAATGTCAATTTATATCCCAATGTCAAGATTCGTGATTCTCAAAACTGTCTGTTTTAATACGATATTTACTTACTCCTTCCTATCCAGATGTATATTAATAAAAAGTTGTTTATATCAGTATTTATCATATTGAATAGGATTTATCATTTGATTCAAACGTGTCATATCTGATCGTAAAAATCGGATATACAGAATCTTTTATCCGACTACGCCTATCATGTTGAATCAGAAAATGCAGATTCAATTATGTAAGTATTCTATCCTGTTCTAAGCAGCTTTCTCAATAAAGTAGCATTGTATCTGGTTGAATATTGATTATTGTATCTCCCATATTATGATAAATCAGAAAATCCTGTTTCATGTATGCAAGTATCCTATCGTGTCCTAACTCGTTTTTTCGAAGAAGTAGCACAGTATCTCGTTGAATACTGATTGTCTGACGACTTCTATGATGTTGAATCCGAAAATCCTGATTCATTTATGCTAGTATTCTATCGCGTCCAAACCTGTTATTTCAGTGAACTAGCACTGTATCTTTGAATACTGATGCGGTATATGTAACAGTAAATTGACTTAATCAGGCACGTATTCAACAACAAATTAAGGTAGAAATAATTTATTTAAATTGCAGTCCAAAAACTAAAACGTACATGTTTTCTTTGCATGCAAGATAAACTAATCTTAGAAACAAATGGGCAATTAATGCTTACAGAAATAAAAATTAAGTGTTACATTGATTTCTATCCTGAACAACTTATTAATTAATACAAATCCATATTTTAAACTCAGCTACATTAGACCTCTACATAGGTAAGTCCTCAAAACTACTATTGGATTCTTTTGCCTCCTCATCTTCTTCGGACGTGTCTGAATGTTTGGAAATGTCAGAGTCGGTCTTATGCTCTTCATTATCGTATTCACGAAAACCGCCTGCTTCTTCTTGACGTTTATGCGCTGCTTCCGGGGTGTCTAGTTGTTCGTCATGTGCAGAGATCCCCTGCTTGGGTAATGAGGAATTCAACGGCCTTTTACCTTTGTGTGATCGTTTTTGATGCTGTTTCTTTTCTGTTTGATCTATACGAAGATCGTAAATTTTACTGGCGATATATTTTGACACTCGAATCTCCTGCAGATCACATTCTTCTTCAGTTTTGTTGATACTTAACATCCAGAAACGTAATATTTCTGAAAAACGTTATTAATAAATTCATGTGACAGCACAAATAATTCATTTTTGAGAGAATACACTTTTTCACATACTTTTTATTGCCCCAATTTTTTTGCTGTCGAGAGGAGGTCGTGGTATCTCGTTAGGTTTTGATTTAATATTTCTATTCGACACCTTTCCGGATATTGACGAGTCCTTCAGAGTTCTAATTCCAAAAATTGCTATTGCCATATACTTCACGAATTTTGAGGCTGTTTTGCACGAAACAACTGCAGTGTCATATAAATGTACGGGTAGCCAGATATCATTTCCAAGATGCATCTATAATATTTAGACATTTTATGATATCACGAAGGACGACTTATACGGTGCCGAATCTCAGAATGTTTAAGAAATATCAGCAGGTAATATTATGCATTTTAACGTAATTCAGATAGATTATAAAATATTTGATAAATATTGATAAAAAATTCCACATAACATTGAAATATTTCGAAACATTTCCAACATATTGCACGGTAATATTTAGATTATTTACTATCCCATAATATTTTTCAAATAGTACAAAATTTTTGGTGCTGTGTTTAACTGATGACATAAGTTTACCTCATTATCGGTGTGTCGAACGTATCCCACAGGATAACAATCCCGATTTTGTCGCCCTTCTAAATCGATCTGTTCTCCGTTCATTATCAATACTGCAAAGTAATATTCACACGTATTAAGAAATATTGTATTGGCATTTATAATAACAATAGACATAAAAAAATTTGAACATCATCACAAACTTTTTAAATCAGCCACTTCGTTGACTACTGTATCGATTAATTCTTTCATGGAGTTCATTCTAGCCTCTGTTGTGTTGATTACGGACTTTTGTAGTTCAATGTTTAAGGTTGTCAGTTGCCTAATTTCTGAATCCTTATTTTCAATAGTTTGACGTAGTTTTTTTTATTAATTCCAGGTGCTTGTCGCTTTCTTTTATGAAGGAACCATTACGATTAGCTTCCTTAATTATAGAAAAAATTATCACTTTTGGAATATATGTACAAAATACATATACATACATATAATGCATACGTTGATCTTTGCAAAACAAAATATTATTACTACATAATATACAATTTCGGCACAAAAAGAATAATGAAGATAGTTTTAGTTTTCTTTATCTGTACATAAAAAGCAGGGTTGGTAAAAAACATGTTTCTTTTAAATTTTTAAAAAAATTGTCACTATTTTGCATAAACTTGAAGATGTATGTAAAATTACACTAGAAACATTAGCACTAAAGATCCGGCTTAAGCGAATATGATATATCATTTAATTGTATTTATCACGTATCGGTTTGAAATTTCTTGTTTAATTATCACTATATTGGAATATACGTATAAAATGTATACATGTAATCTTACGTTAATCTTTGCGGTTAAGCAAGGGACCGAATTTTTGACATTGACACTTGACCCTTTCTTTGTTGAACTTTCACTTTGTTGAACTTGGTCTTTTTTTTTGTTCTGTAATTTAATGATAATTTGTAATTAGTATATAATATTCAATTTTGATACAAAATTAGATGGAGTATGTGAACGAATTTTCTACGCATATAATTTTCTACACAGGTGTTCGAAAACCCTCTCCCAACATCTTTTATATATAGATAGAGAATAATGCACATACAGTGCAACCCTGTTTCACTGAACCCCGCTCCAGTAAAATATAATCTCTATATAATCTCTATATACCCGAGAAAAAATAATTTTGACTAATTATATATGATCATATATTATTGTTTATATGATCAAATCCGAAAATTGGCCAGGTCTAACCATGCATGCTCATACAAAGTCATATAGACGGTCATATCTATTCATATATGACCATTAAAATAATCACATCTATTCATATATGAGTCACGCATTGTAATCCGTTTATTACGGATCAATTCGATACTATTGCTCTGAAATTCATAATGACTTATATTTTATTCTTAACTGCTTTACTGTCAAGAATCTCAAAATGTTTTATTATTTGGAAACGAATTCAAAAGTTAAACACATAATTCTTGTAAAAGAAAGTGGAGATTTTATGTTATTTAAACTTAAGGATATTAAGTCAATCTGTCAAGTTCTGAAAGTCGGTGATTATATATGTAAACGACCGAATACTGTTAAACCAATATGGTAAATAAAATGATTTTTATAATAATATATTAATATAATACTTTATTATTTATAATAAAAACCCATTATATTCGATAATTTTGTATTATAATGTAGTAAATATAATTATTTAACATGCTTATTATTATCATAAATATTTGTGAGAATATATTCAATTTATTATGTTTATTTGAAAATACAATAAAATGTATAATAAAAATATATTTGGAAAAGCTTCAATAAACAATATATGAGGTATGTATATATTATCAAGAGACACGGTAGTGTCTCGCGCCAAGTACGCGCAAAGCGAGACCCCGTGACTCTAATATACGCGAGGCAACACAGTTGTAAGCATTTCGAGATTTTGAGATCTCGATATATATTGTCATACATGAATTCATATACAGTTAGGCTTGATTAGATCTAATCATATATGAATCTGTACCTACTCATACGAATTAGAATATATTAGTCACATCAGCATAGAAATGGTCAGATCTAAATACGCACAATTATATATGGATATATATCTAGTTATATATAAATTCATATATAGTCAGGTGCGAGTTCATATTAGCCAGTCATGATTAGATAGAATCATACATAGATTTAAATATAGTCATATATGAATTCATATACAGTCAGATATGAGTCAGGCTTGATTAGATCTAATCATATATGAATCTGTACCTACTCATACGAATTAGAATATATTAGACATATCATCCTAGGAATGGTCAGATCTAATCATATATGGATCCATATATAATCATACAAGAAGCAAGATGTAAATATACATGATCATAAATATACCCATATATATTTATTTATGATTCTGTACATAATCATATACAATTATATATGATTAGTCAAAATTATTTTTTCTCGGGTAATCTCTATATCTATAATATAATAATTATATCCCTGTTCTAATGAAGGAAATTATCCCGGTACAGTGATTATAGACATCTTCACGTTTCCTCCACCAACTTTCCATAACCCCCAAAAGTCTAAGCGAAATTTCTTATTTATCGGATAGAACAATGATTCATGTATGTTACTGTCGTTCCATTTCATTAGAAACTGCATACCAAAAAGTAAGAATAATATTAAACGCACTTGTCGAAATTTGTATTCGCAGTTTTCATTCTAGTGCGACTGAAATGCGATAGTCCAGTGTCTAGTTTTCAGTTTTGACAAGTACTTATCCACGTTAAATATTTATTTCTAAGTTAACAGTATGCAATTTGGAATAAAATGGATATACGTAAACAAATCTTATATAAAGTCTTATATTACCGATTCTGCCAAGACATGTGCTTTCTTCTTGGATGCAATCATGCTCTTCGAACATGTTTTTTCAGATTGGATTTTACTTTTCTGTGTGACAACAAATAAGTATAATGTGCATAATTAGTTAGTGAATTATTTCCTATTTGATATATGCGAAACTTATGGTACATACTTTATTTGTATCCTTCCCATTGGAATGTCCTTCTCCATCATTTATTTCTTTTCCCTACACAAATTACAGATAAAATAACTTTCTAGTTTTGATAGTCAATATGTTTTCTAAGTAACTGATATTAAGAGGAGAACCTGATGTAACACACGCTGAAAATAAGGTAATTTTAGGGAATTTTTTAAAAAGAAACAATTTAATAAAACCTTTTAAAATTTTAATATGTATTAAAAGTACATTTCTAGATATGAAACAAATATTTTTTCATTGTAAAATGATCCATACATCAATAGGTATAATGGCGGCTGTCTCAGCGTCGGACTTTGCAATCGGCGTAGCATAGTGCCTGTTGTATGTACTTGTCTGAAAATCGAAAATATTTTAATCTTATGATAAAATTCCGATATAGATGAACCTATTTGCAAAGTAAAAAATGCAAAATTAAAAAATAACAAAACTTTGAAAAAATATTGTAATCGTAAAAATCGCAGTATTTGTTTCAAAGTCCCGTTATTTTTTAATTTTACATTTTTTACTTCGCAAATAGATTTATTCATAGCGAAATTTTATTATAAAGCTGAAATATTTTGAATTTTCTGTTTTAGATAGGTATAATACTGTTACAACAAGTGCTATGCTGTACGCTGATTGCAAAGTCTGATGCCGAGGCCTTTTAGACAGCCGTAATTATATCTATTAATGTATGCACCATTTTGCAATAAAAAAATTTTTTTTATATCTAGAAATGTACCTTTAATACATATTAAAATTTCATAAAACTTTCATAAAATTGTGTCTTTAAATAAAGTTCCCAAAAATTACTTTATTTTCAGCGTGTTACATCAGGTTTCCCTCTTAACTAAAAGTAAAAGGCATTTTGAGTATGTTTATAGATTTTTCTTAATTGTTGTACAGATTTTCTTAGAGTATGTTGAAATAACTTTTGAATTAAAAACATTGAAATAAATACAAGTATGGTCAGGATTGGGGAATAATTTTCTTTATTGAAATTATTAATTTTATTTTTTAGTCTACCTGAACTTTCTATTTAATTTACAAATTCTTCATTGAAAATGCAAGTTTTTCAATAATAGTCAAAAAAAGATATTTTTTAAAAATGCTAAAAAAATATGTAAGAAAATTAACTAAAAAATTTGAGGATGTACCTAACTTGCTCCTAAATTGTTACATTTAACATATTATTATGGGGAAGCTAAGTATTAAAACCGGTAGTTTCTTTATAAAACCTTGTATTCTAAATACATGCTCCTGATAGAAAGCATAGGCTATCTCCAAATGTAGCGTTAGTAACTCAAAATCATGTAGCGTATTCCTTATAAAAATGTACGAAAACTTTCTTTTTATTTATATAAAAAATCAGGAAATTACATTAAGTCTCATCTGCTAAAATATATTTTATTTTAGGGTTGTAGGTTGGGGTATATCGTCATTAACAAAGTATGAATATATACTTACATCAGCATTTAATTTTCGAGACATGTGTTCCAACTTTTTTCGTAATATGTCTTCTTTTTGTCCCACAACTTTTACAGTGGCCTATATATACAGAGTGTGCCATTTTAAACGGTATTATATAATTTATTATAACTAGACACTACAGACGCGCGCTTCGCGCGCGCTATTTAGCTTTAACATTATGCTATTACTATTACACTATTAACCCCTACACACAACTGTCAAAATCAAGAGACACGGTAGTGTCTCGCGCCAAGTACACGCGGAGCGAGACAGACCGTGACTCTTTTACGCGACGCGACGATTTGCAAGTACTCGAGATGTTGAGATCTCGATAACGAGTGAACGGATCAAGTTCTAAATAGGCTTGATCGATAGCTTGGGGTCGATTTGGGGGGGGGGGGGTCCGTTCTTTTCATTTTTCCGCTACGTGCCCTACGAGCGGAGATATTGGAACGCAAAGTCCAAATGTGAAAAATTTATTTTAAGATACTCCTCCTCCTCCTCCTAACGCTATGATATAACCGAATATAACATACATGTAACAGAGAAATGTCACTTTCACTTTTTCGGCACTGGCGGCAAGCGGCGTTAGTATCGCAGTGCAGTGCAGTGCAGACAGTGCGTTTAGCGCGCTGTGTGTGTATATACTGCGCGCAGTGCGGACAGTGCGGATAGTGCGGACACTCGGACAGCGCGCTGTCACAGTTAACTTAACCTAACACGGTAGTGTCCCGCGTCAAGTACGCGCGGAGCGAGACTGACCGTGACTCAAGTATGCGACGCGACGATTAATATTTTTTCTGATTCAAGAGGTAATTGTTTTATATTTACATTTAATTATCTTATCCTATATTGTTATACGACGCGAAGCGAGACTCTTTTACGTGACTAAGTGCATGTGACAGGAATTATAATAGTTTACGTTTACGTGAGTATTACTTCTGTAACTATACTAACTTATACGAACGATATCATCGTAGTTATATATATAAAATATCCCGTTTATGCGGAGGAATTATCGTATCGTTCGTAAGTTACTACAGAATTAAGTAACGCTCGCGTAAACGTAGTATAGGTTAGATTATCGATTTCTTACAAATTTTACATAAAACGCGAGATTCACTTATGGGAGCTTTCCAGCAAGCGACACAAGTCGACACAGGTATCGTTTTATCTTTGTTACTCATTGCCAAAAAAGAAAGATAGAACGATGTTTGTGTCGGCTTGTGTCACTTGCTGGAAAGCTCCCTATGTATGCAAGTTTAACGCGAAATAATTTTCCTAAATGTAAAAATAACACGATGTTATATATGCGGTTTGACGTGAATATATATATATGATTTCTGCCCAGTGCTCTGAATGTTATGTGATTTAAGACGAAGATGAAGCTGAGATGTCTTTTGACGAAGACAATGCCGAAAAATCCCCGTAGTCAGAAAATGTGCAATCTGATGGCCCCGCGATTAAGAAGATTAAGAAAAATCCAGATGTAGGTACAAGTTTCTTGCCAGATAGGGAAAGGGAGGAGGACGAAAATAAACTTAGGGATTGAGGCAAGAATGGGCTAAAAAGCAGAACGCGTTGAAGGAAGAAGAAATTGAGTTCACATTCAGTTATTGGGATGGATCTGGCCATCGTCGGAGTGTTACAATGAAGAAAGGTGAATGTCTCAGTGATTTAGAGATACTCTAGTGTCACTTTTGGAGTAACATTGGTGTGATATATAATGTTCTGCTACATCAATTAAATTTTCAGATACAGGTAATTCTATCTATCAGCTTCTTCAGATATGTTTAGAAGTTCTGAGGCGTAAATTCAGCGAGCTTAAAGTAAAACAGTAATGGCAGATCAGTTAATATATGTTGAGGAGGTTCTTATATTACCGCACCATTATACGTTTTACGATTTTATTGTAACTAAGGTAAATATACTAAATGATAAAACTTATGAAGTAATAGCACAATGTTGGCATGTTATTTTAATGTATGTAATATTGCAATTAGGCACAAGGAAAGAGCGAGCCCCTGTTCACATTGACGTTCACGATGATATTCGTGTTATGCACGATGCTTCTTTCGAAACCGAGGAATCACATGCCGGAAAAGTTTTACTTAAGTATTTATCATTAAAAGAATACTTTGTATAATTCTCTTTTATGTTATTTCTCATTAGATTATGATATGAAAGAAACAAACACATTTTTCCAGCAAGTAGATGGGAATTTTTTGATCCAATGAAAGGTTACGACAAGTATACAGTGTCGGATAAAAATAAGAAAACAGATAAAATCTGCTAAATTTAGATTATTCAACGAATTGTCCAATTACGTTTAAAGTATTCAGATTCAAAGGACTGTAATTTAGTAGAGCTACATAATCGAGTAAATGAATTAAATATTATCACATAACTAAATGAATTAAAATCACAGTCCTTAAAAATACAATGTAGCTACAATATATATATATATGTGTATGTGTATATGTATATATGTATACACATTACAATCTGTTGTATAATAAATCAATTGTACGATGAAACAAAGTTATTTATCTGGTTATAATATTTACAGTCCTTTGAATCTGAATCCTTTAAAAGAAATTGGACAATCGTTGAATCTAAGTTTATCAAATTTTATCTTTTTTCCTATTTTTATCCGACACTGTATACTTGTCGTAACTTTTCGTTGGATCAAGGTTCCCATCTACTCGCTGGAAAAATGTGTTTGTTCATCTTGTACCATGATCTAATAAGAAAAAATTAAAAAATAACATAAAAGAGAATTATACAAAGTATTCTTAATGATAAATACCTAAGTAAAACTTTTCCGGCATGTGATTCCTCGATTTCGACAGAAGCATCGTGCATAACACGAATATCATCATCGTGAACGTTAAATGTGAACAGAGGCCCGCTCTTTCCTCGTGCCTATAGACTGAACTGTTTGTTGTATGTAAATAAATATAGAGAAATATTTTCCGTGCAGGTGTATTATATCGTGCCATATACGCAAGCCTTTGCGACAGATAGCATCATCTTGGCAAGATGCATTGTGGACATATGTGATAATCTATACCTTTCAAACAAAGTAATCTTCGGGTTTGTGTTAACAGTCAAAAGAAAACACACTAAGATTTCACGTGACGCCAGATTTGTCGGAAATTCAATTTAGAAATGTAAATTTCCAATATGTCGAAGGAAAGCCTATTTTTAACAATGTATCGTTCACTATATCGAGTGGCAAGAAGGTTGCTATTGTTGGAGGATCTGGTTGTGGGTAAGGTATATATAAATTGTTTAACACAGGTTACTGATTATAAATTCATTAATAATATTCAATAATTATTTATAAACATAATTACTTCATATATCCTTTTATCTTTTTAGCAAAACTACAATTGTGAGATTGTTGTATAGGTTTTTTGAACCACAGAGCGGCAATATTTACATCAATGGTCACAACATTCAAGATGTTGATTTAGAGGACCTAAGACAATGCATTTCGATTGTGCCACAGGTAAAACCTTATGCTGTTTTTTTTATTTTGATAATTAAAGCTAATTTATTTTATGCGTAAATACTGCAGTGCTTTTTACAATATGTTAAAAATGAAATTGTAGGATACGGTACTCTTTCACGAAAATATATTTTGTAATCTGCACTATGGTAATTTGAGAAAATTGCGCGACGAAGTTTTTGAAGCTGCAAGAATGGCAAATCTACATGACTCGATACTGAAATGGCCGCAAGGATACGATACACCTGTGGGAGAATGCGGTTTGAAATTAAGCCGAGGAGAAAAACAAAGGGTTGCAATTGCCAGAGCAATTTTGAAAAACAGTCCTATATTGATCTTTGACGAGGCTACTTCTTCACTAGACTCCATTACGGAACATGCAAGTTTCAGAAATGCTGTATTTTGTAGTATAATTTAAATATATTATATCCTTTTAATAAATAATTTTTTTTTACAGAATATACTTGACTCGCTGCGTAAAGCGACGGAAAAACGGCGAAAAACGGACCTCAATTGTGATTGCGCATCGTTTGTTGACAGTTATGGATGCCGATGATATACTTGTGCTAAATCAGGGTAATTTAGTCGAGAGGGGCACACACGAGTCATTGTTATCTGTACCAAATTCTTTGTATAACAAATTGTGGGAAACCCAACATTTAGGCATAAAAAGATCTCAAGAACAAAAAGAGAAGAGTCAAGCTGAACAGTTTAATTAAAGATAGGATGATCTAGGCAAAGATACTATTTATCATATAACACTGAATGAAAGTCTTAGTCATTTCTAGGAATTAATTGCCACAAATGTTGTTTTATAATTAGGGTTTGACAGATACGTGAGATATACAAAAATAATTTCGTGATAATAAAATATTACATAGCTGTGCATAAAAATATAAGTATTAAAGATAGACAACAATATTTGTTACAAAGTCAGTGTACATATTAATATTACATTAGTAATAAACAAATGTTGCGCTTGCAATCAACTTATTCTACTTATACTAGCCTTATAATAGCCTTCTTCGTTGTGTACATATATTCTCATGAGTATTTCAGCCAATTGACAACATAACAATACAGATTATTTTATGATAATGTGTATGTACATACTTAGGTCAACCAGATGTTGCTAAATGTTTTCACTTGTAACATGTTTTAAAACTTATGAAAAATATGTAATTTATTGTTCGAAATATAATTTAACTGTAAATAAAATATGAGTGGTTCTGTTTCTGTTAGTACATAAATTTTTTTACTTTGATTGGAAAATGTTATTAAATAATTCGTTCTCATACGATGATATTAACATATTCATAAAAATTACTTGCGAAATGTATTCAGGCAGAGCAAAAAAGCCATTAATTAAGATATATTGAATATACGTACAATATATTAAATTTAAAAATTCAATTTTGTATTTATTATGGTAGAAACTTTACAGCAACCTAGATAATAATGTTTGTATTGTTTTTATTACAGCGAACTAAAAAAATTTTTTTTCATATCTATTATATGCCATGTATAAACATGCAACATTTAATGGCTGCGTTCAACAGAAAGAAATTATTTTAAAACTATATAGTTACGGAGTAGCGTTCAATTTCTAACCGCTAGAAGGTTAACTAAAAATCTTATCGCTAACTTATATACTTAAAAAATACTTAAAATTAATGTATTACATTTTTAAACACGTTCGCTTTCGTATACCATACAATCAACGTCATCGTAAAAAAAAAGTAGTAGCGCAATGCGACTTAATAATTAATCTTATTTGATAAGATCCGCGCGAGTATTCGGGAAGCGAGTAGCGCTAAATATTCAATATATTATCAAGACTGACAAATCCGAGGAAAATATATGAAAACTAGAGATCAGAAGTCGAAATGTCAATTAGCATTGCATCACAAACAAGTCGGTTCACTTCATTACAGACGGCAGTTGCGTGATAAGAGCCGCTGTTAAATAAACAAATCTATAAATCGATGTTTGTCATTAACATAAACAAATTCCTCCGGTATTTTCGCAAATTAAATTCATGTTAATTTTTTTGAAGAAACTCATGTGTAATTATGTTAAAACCGGATGTAAGAAGCAACCGACTTATTTCTATGCGGATTAGCTCTTTTGCCGAGAAATAAACAGCTGAATAAATTTTGGTTTACCATCTCGATAGCCCGGGTGCTCGCTAGACCAATTAGCGCAAGTGATTAAAACCGATCAGCCGAGGGACGCTCGCGCCGAACGTATGTATCCGCGACAATTTACCGTAGCAATTATCTAATTAGCTACGCGGTTCCGCGCTAAATAACGTACGCTACATATAACGACTCACTGGGGTTTTCATCCTGTAACCTGTTCAAAATTAAAGCGGTTTATTCGCAAGGCAATCTGGATTCGTTCGCCGCTCACACGTCTAAAAAGGAGCTAATCGCTAACTACGAATCGTTACATACTTATTCGCGTCGTCAGTTAAATCCGCGCTAATTCACACGCATGTTAATATGTATATCAACTACTCTCGACTATATGTAGATCGACAGAATTTAGTTTCCATAAAACTTCTCTCTCCTTCCATTTACTTTACGCCTTAATCTAGCCACAAAAAATAGCGTTGCCTTTACTATACACATACTTTATTATACGAGTCTTATGATTTTCACGAAGTATCTGGGTCCAGACGTACAATCACTGTCCGAAATCAGAAAACTCCACAGGCTTTCGGTTAACGGACGAGGCAAGAATATTATTTATCTCGAGGCCTTATTATATAATATCTATGCGACCCCAGTTCTACATAGAGCACGAGCTCGCAAAAGCCAGCACAAGCGTCGATTCCATCTCTCATGGATTCTCAAGCGACGTCGATTCGAAAGATCCTCGAAAGGGTGTGTGTGTGCGTGTGTGCGTGTGTGCGTGTGTGCGTGTGTGCGTGTGTGCGTGTGTGCGTGTGTGCGTGTGTGCGTGTGTGCGTGTGTGCGTGTGTGCGTGTGTGCGTGTGTGCGTGTGTGCGTGTGTGCGTGTGTGCGTGTGTGCGTGTGTGTGTGTGTGTGTGTGTGTGTGTGTGTGTGCGTGTGTGTGTGTGTCAAACATTTTACCTATAGGTAAAACCAACCCCTAGAAGTAAAATGTTTGATAAATTGTACTACCACCACGTCTACCACGTCCACCACGATGCTCGTTGCTGCTGCCACGAGTGCCACGTCCACCGCCGTAGAATTCGCGGCCACCACGTCCACCGCGGTATGAGCCGCGAGATTTCTTTGACTTTTGCCATCTTCTTGCTGTAACAAAAAAAGGAATTATTTAACAATTATGTAAAATGTATGCAATATACAATATATAAATTTTATATATATATATATATACACTGGGCAACAAAATTATCGCAACAAAAATTTACGTCAAAAATTTGCCCAACTTCAAATAAGCATAACTCCGCGAAAAATTGTCATATCTGAAAGATTTTTTTTTCATTTTAAAGGGTGAAGTCTGTACTTTAAGAAACCATCGTTAAATTTTGAATTTAGCCTTCCCCCCTCCCGCCGTTCTTCCAAAAGTAAGGACGTGTTACGTCTTTAAAAAATTGCATACTTTGACACATTCTACGGAGTAAAATGAATTTTTTTCGTAACTATTATGGCAACCACAGTAAAATATGGACTTTTCCCTGCAAATTGAAAAAAAAATTAAGTCCGTACGATTTTTTTTCGCCGAGTAATGGCTTATCAAAGTTACTTATGCATTTTTGTGCATTCAATTACCGCCAACATTAGTATTACCCGATGAACACTATGGGGAGGTTGTTGGTGCGATTTTTCCTATTGTGTATGTGTGTGTGTGTGTGTGTGTTTGGGTGTGTGTGTGTTAACAGAGATTTGCGCAAACTAATTTTTATTCAAACGAGACATTGTTACGATTTTGTCTTTTGTTTTCCGAATGAGCAATACAATACAGTGACTGCAATACTGTGAAGTTACTTACGGAAGTAATGTACTGTAAAGTTACTTACTTCAGTATTACAAAACTTCACAGTATTACAGTTACTGTATTAATGTATTGTATTGTTCATTCGGAAAACAAAAGACAAAATCGTAACAATGTCTCGTTTGAATAAAAATTAGTTTGCGCAAATCTCTGCTAACACACACACACACACACACACATACACACACAAACACACACACACACATATACACGATAGGAAAAATCGCACCAATAATCTCCCCATAGTGTTCATCGGGTAATACTAATGTTGGCAGTAATTGAATGCACAAAAATGCATAGGTATCTTTGATAAGCCATAACTTGGCGAAAAAAAATCGTACGGACTTAATTTTTTTTTCAATTTGCAGGGAAAAGTCCATATTTTACGATGGTTGCCATGATAGTTACGAAAAAAACTCATTCTACTCCGTAGAATGTGTCAAAGTATGCAATTTTTTAAAGACGTAACACGTCCTTACTTTTGGAAGAACGGCGGGAGGGGGGAAGGCTAAATTCAAAATTTAACGATGGTTTCTTAAAGTACAGACTTCACCCTTTAAAATGAAAAAAAAATCTTTCAGATATGACAATTTTTCGCGGAGTTATGCTTATTTGAAGTTGGGCAAATTTTTGACGTAAATTTTTGTTGTGATAATTTTGTTGCCCAGTGTATATACAGGGTGTGTCAGAATGTTTGGTACTTTTTTAATATTTAGATAGAGCGAGCCAAACTGAGTCGAAAAGTCCTGTACCATTTTGCAATTTTCGCAATAGTTGATGAGATATTAATGATTAAAAATCGCCGTATTGGCCCGGCCCACCGCCTAATCCAAGCGCGCGGCGAGATGCGGCCGCCCCGCGATCGGCGCGCGGGCAGTTGTTTACTACAAGCGGCGAGGTTACGCACGAGCGGCGTGTAACGCCGGGCCCCCGTCCTGAGCGATGATATAGTTTTTCGCCTTTTTTAAATAGAAATAAAATTTTCTAACAACATAGAAAATTTTTTTGTGCGTACGTATGTACATACGTGTGCACATGCATACACAGGAAAATATCAATTGTACTGCTTCAAAAAGCAATTACTCAATTAACTTTTTTTCTTTTAGTAATAAGTAACGGTTGTCTTTAAGAAAGAATATTTTCTTGATAATAGTCTTAAAATGTACATATTTTAGAAAGAATCTTTATCATGTACTCGAAAGAAGAATTTATACTCCTTCAAAGAACATAATAAAATTTTATCAAAGAAAAGTTAAAATAATAAATAAAGTAATATGAGGACCCTCGAGATTAGAATAGGAAAATTAGTCAAGGCTACGAGGGTCAGACGCAGATCGCAGTGCGTAATATCAGAAATAACTGGATTTATTCGTCGTTTTGATACATTACATCGATCCGTACGTTTCGGCTCAGTTTTAAGCCATCTTCAGCGGTAGTTACAGAAATTAAGTTACACGTTCTCCGTACCGTATGGTGAGTTTACTGATTCAAAGTATCAGAAACATAGACCAAATTGATCCATATCTGTAAATTTGTTTAATCAATGTTGAGATATTAAAAAGATTTTTTAGAGGAAACTCACCATTCGGTCTGAAAAACGTGAAATACAGAGCCATGTACATAATAAATACTCTCTGCGAGAAGACTTGAAGATCTTATCGACACGACACATGCACAGCAATGATATGAAAGGTCTTGCAAGAAGAGGCATGTCGTAGGTCAACACACCGGCGAGGATTATAACGAAGCACCGTTTGACACCGTCTCAAAATGACACGGATTTTTTGCATCATGCATGTCACGGTTTTGAGCAAATTGTAATTTATGCTCATGAACTTTGGTCGTTGGCAAATCGGGGTTTTACTATTGGTACACGCAATATTGTGACGGTGTCAAATGGTGCTTTGTTATAATCCTCGCCGGTGTGTTGACCTACGACATGCCTCTTCTTGCAAGACCTTTCATATCATTGCTGTGCATGTGTTGTGTCGATAAGATCGTCAAGTCTTCTCGCAAAGAGTATTCATTATGTACATGGCTCTGTATTCCACGTTTTTCAGACCGAATGGTGAGTTTCCTAAAGGATCTTTTTAATATCTCAACATTGATTGAACAAATTTACAGATATGGATCAATTTGGTCTATGTTTCTGATACTTTGAATCAGTAAACTCACCATACGGTACGGAGAACGTGTAACTTAACTTCTGTAATTACCGCTGAAGATGGCTCAAAGCTGAGCCGAAACGTACGGATCGATGTAATGTATCAAAACGACGAATAAATCCAGTTATTTCTGATATTACGCACTGTGATCTGCGTCTGATCCTCATAGGCTTGACTTCTCCTATCAAAATAATTAGCAAATCAAATTTTTGTTTTAATTTTATATTCTTAACTGAAGAACTGAATAATTAGAATTTAGAATATTATTCATTTTAAGTAATATTATCAAGAAAACATTTTTTGTAAAGATCATCGTTACTTAAAAGAAGAGAAAACTGAGTAATTGGTTTTCTTAGTACTAGAATGATATTTTTTGCGTGTGCGTATACGGCACGCCATTTTACTATTTAATACCATCATAAAAATTCTACCAAATTAAATTGATACTCAAAGAAAAGAAATTATTATTATGTCTAGACATACTTATAATTCATCGAATTATTATTAAGCTATAATTGAAAATGCAGAATGACAATTATGTCTAGACAAAATATTAATTCTGAATTTATTTTACGTTATGACATAAAAAATTTTTGGGAATTAAAATTATGTACATAATTGTAATGCCCGAATTTTACTTATGTACGTAATTTTAATACTTGAAGTTTTATTATGTACACAATTGTAATTCTGGAGTTATTTTTTTTCTTTTGGTAAGTAACGGGGTTCTTTAAGAAAGAATATTTTCTTGACAATAATCTTAAAATGTATTTATCACAAATTTTAGAAAAAGTCTGTACTGGAAAAAAGAATTTATACTCCTTCAAAGAACATTATAAAATTTTATCAAAAAAAAAAATCAAAATAATAAGCCAATCAAATTTTTGTTTTAATTTTATATTCCTAATTGAAAAGTTAAACAATTAGAATTCAGAATATTATTTGTTTTAAGTGAAGAGAGTGATGAGTGTATTTTAAAATTATTATCAAAAAAATATTCTTTGTGAAGATAACCGTTAAAAGAAGGGAAATGGAGTAACTGGTTTTCTTAGCACTAAAATGATATTTTTTGCGTGTGAATTGTGCATAAATAGCAATCGCGATATAAGATCGCGAGCCAAAAAATAATTGTTTTTTCTGTGGCAAGAAAATGATACAGCGCTATCATTTCCACACCACCTTGCGGTAGATAGCATGGCGCATTTTTTTTTAAGTGGTATCCCCAGTAGGTCTAATCCACTTTGCATTAAAATATTTTAATGCAAGAACTGTTCGAAGTGCCTTCCTCCTTCTCGTATACAGAGTTCGGCCCTTCGAGTAATATTGCGCGTCGCGCGGTGCGCCATTTCCGGCGTGATGGTACCGAAAGCTGCGAGAATTTCTTCTCGTACCTCAACTTCTGTACCACCACGCCTGTGCTCGACTAAATCTTTGATGTAACCCCAAACGAAATAGTCGAGCACGTTAAGATCCGGCGACCGCGCCGGCCAAATGATTGGGCCACCTCGACCCATCCACCTGTCCGGATATCGCGCGTCTAAAACATTTCGCGCCTGTCGCGAAAAATGTGCGGGAGCCCCATCGTGCTGGAAAATGAGCTCTTCCCGTTCACGAAGGGGAACGTCTTCGAGAAGACCGGGCAACTCATTTTCCAGAAACCGCGCGTAAATTTCCCCGGTTAAGCGTGGCGGGAGAATGTAGGGACCGATCTGAAAATCATCGAAAGAGTGTAATTTGAAAAAACTGAGGGAGACAAAGACGGACTTTCTTAACTCATAAACTTACTACTTACAATTCGGTTCGCTTTTATTCCTGCCCAAACATTTATCGACCAGCGATATTGAAACGCGCCTTGGCGAATGGCGTGCGGATTTTCACCTCTCCATAATAGAAAATTACGGGAGTTAATCACGCCATTTGGTGTGAACGTCGCTTCGTCCGTCCACAGGATGCGGTCGGGGAAAAGGGCGTTCCGCCGACACTGCGCGAGGAACCCTGTGTATTTCGCCGATAATTATTATTTGTTAAAAAGCAGCGTAAACATTAAAGAAAGATGATAAAAGTACCTTCACAATAATAGACGCGCTGCTCTGCATCTCTCGCAATAAGTTGCTGCACCCGTTGATAATGAAACGGGTGCAATCCGTTCTGACGTAAAACCCGATGTACGACGCTTGCGGAGAGACCAAGCCTACGAGCGACACGGCGTATGGTAGGTCGTCTCTCGGGGTTCTCGGGGTTGTCCTCGAAATCCTCGAATGTTTGGAGGATTATCTCTTCGTCGATTACGCGACGTTGCAGCGGTGCACCAGCATTTCGCCAATTTGGCAAAAGAGATCCTGTCTCTCTGGCGCGTCGGACACATCCCAAAATCACGTTATATCCGGGATGTCGTTCACGCCCGGGGAATCGTTCCGCGTAAAGTCGAACGGCGGCACGGACGTTTTCTCCAGCCATTCCATATGTAATTAACATGTCGGTATACTCTCGAGCAGTATACATTTTCTTGCAATTTATCAAAATATTCACGAGAATGCACGCACGTCGGACGCTGGGCACGTATTGTCGAGGAGCGACGAACCACGTTAAAACAAAAGAATATTAGAGCAATTGTTTTGTTTTAACGTGGTTCGTCGCTCCTCGACAATACGTGCCCAGCGTCCGACGTGCGTGCATTCTCGTAAATATTTTGATAAATTGCAAGAAAATGTATACTGCTCGAGAGTATACCGACATGTTAATTACATATGGAATGGCTGGAGAAAACGTCCGTGCCGCCGTTCGACTTTACGCGGAACGATTCCCCGGGCGTGAACGACATCCCGGATATAACGTGATTTTGGGATGTGTCCGACGCGCCAGAGAGACAGGATCTCTTTTGCCAAATTGGCGAAATGCTGGTGCACCGCTGCAACGTCGCGTAATCGACGAAGAGATAATCCTCCAAACATTCGAGGATTTCGAGGACAACCCCGAGAACCCCGAGAGACGACCTACCATACGCCGTGTCGCTCGTAGGCTTGGTCTCTCCGCAAGCGTCGTACATCGGGTTTTACGTCAGGACGGATTGCACCCGTTTCATTATTATGATACATATGATCCACCTGAAGTAATATCATGTCTTAACCAGTTTGAAAAAATTCTCATACAAAGAGCTAAAGCTTTTCAAACTGTCGTTTCAATGAAACCTGTTAGTAACAAGAAATTGCCTCACAGACAAATGGCACAAAAAGTAAAAGGTAGAACGTTTCATTTACCGTTACCTTTACAAGAAACATTGAACAAAATATGTCCTGATACTGATCCAATTAATACCAATCACGAACTGTACTTTGTACGTGTTAGAGGTATTCCGACAAAATCAAAAATGATCTGGGAAGAAATGGCAGACGTTAACAAGGTTTTTGACGCTTTAGTGTGGTTAAAAGAACATAATCCTTTATATTCTCATATTGTATTGCCAAATACTTGTAAGGAGTTCTCTTTACAAACGTCATTAATCAATCCAGAGTTTGAAATACAGGAGACAGAAAATGCTACTGAATCTGATTTGGATGACGAACGCGAGTCGAGTAGAAAAAGTCCAACGCAAGAAAACAACGCAGACGCTACTTTAAATAAAGAGCGTAAGGCAATGTTAACTCAGGTTCTTGACGAAATTAATGATGATTATTACGAGCAATATACTATTTATCCTTTATATGAAAAAAAATCATGTAAAACTGATACGGTCTTATATCAAATGTTAAAAATAGCCGATACGCCCTTGGACAATCGTGAGAGATCTTTAGATCTATTGTGTTTTCCAGATTTATTTCCTCTTGGTATTAATGGACGACACCAAGCTAGACGGGTTAAACTCCACGATCATGAATTTGATAAATTATGTTTGACGTCCAAACATCCACAATTCAGATTAAATAAACAATTCGTATTTTTTCTGTTCAATCTATACACTTTTCGTCAAATAAATCGTGGAATTTTTACCAAACTATGTACAACTGAGCGTTATACGGCTTCGGAATATTTAAAAGCACTACAGACAGATGTATTAGAATCTAACTTGAGTACAATATTCGCCACTATAAGAAATACGGAACAATACTGGCGTATACTAAGAAGTAATTTAAGATGTATGACGCAAGAGTACGGACCTGCGACATGGTTCGTAACATGGAGTCCTGCTGAATGGCTGATGCCTGACTTAGCTGCATATCTTCGTGAAGTAAATGGATGGCCTGACGATTCGACGCCCATTAGTGTACTCGTTGCTAAGGATCCCCTGTCAACGTCAAGGTTTCTTGATACCAATATCAAAGCATTCCTTGATTTTATCAGTTCCAAAGATAACCCGATCGGAAAAGTAGCGCATTACTTCTGGCGACGAGAATACCAAGGTAGAGGTATACAACATTTTCATTTATTAATTTGGATTGAAGGTGCGCCAATTATTGGGAAATCTTCTGTTGAAGAAGTTTCTCAATTTATTTTGCAACACATAACTTGTGAAATGCCAGATCCAAAGATTTCACCATTGTTATACAGGCGAGTCAATACGCATCAACGACACAAACATAACGATTATTGTCTTCGTTCTAAAAAAGTAGGACGCAAAACAATTCGTGTGTGTCGTTTCGGGTTTCCTCGTCCTGTCACGGAAACGTTGATTTTGAAAGATGTCATAAGTTCGATAGCAGGTAGGAAACGATTGAAACATAGAAGTAGGCTTTACTATCTTCCTCGAAAACAGGCTGAGATCAATATAAATGATTATAATCCTATTCTTCTTACTCTATTAGAAGGAAATGTCGATATACAATATGTAAGCGAATCATCCATGTTGCTTACTTGGTATATCACTAAGTACGTAAATAAACCAGGAAAAAGTGAAATAAATGATGCTGTCCTTGATAGTAAAAATGAGAAAAAGGAATCGTTGTGTACAAAACTTTGGAAATATGCTTTGCGAGCCACGAGTCATAGGGAATGTGGAATTCTTGAAGCTTGTGATGCATTGCTGAGTAATTCTTTATGGGGGACTGATCCAAATACGACTATAAAATGGTTGGACGTTAATCACATACGACGTAGAAAAGTTAAAACTTATAAGGAAATTGAAGCTCTTGACGAAGATTCTACAAATATATTTTGTCCATCTATAATAGATGAACATTATCCACGGAGACCGAAAGAATTGGAATCTATGTTTTTATATGAATTTGTACAGTGGTATGATATTTTGAAAAATAAACCACGAGGTAAAAATATTGAATACTACACGATGGAAAATGGTTATTATCTAAAACGGCGACGGCGTAGACGTCTTATTAATCACTATAAATATAATGTCAATACGCAGCCAGAAAATTATTTCTTTTCGTTATTGCTCATGTTTAAACCGTGGCGGAAAATAGAAGATCTAAAAGACGGATGTGATACATATACAGAAGCATTTCACAAGGGAAAGTTATATCTAACGGAAGCATTGCAATATTATGAAAAATTAGAGGAAGTGCAAAAAGCATTTGAAACTGCGAAGCAATTAGTTGAACAACATTTAGATGATTTGGAAAAACAGCATGAGTCTCAAGATGATCCTGATAATCCAATAGAAGTTCAAAATATTGAGGCTGGTGAAGCGATGCAAGATTTTAAGGATCTTGCTGACAAATTAGATCAGGAAGTCGATGTATCTGAAATGATTTCAAATCTGAACGCAGATCAAAGAAGAGTATTTGACGACGTGATCAACGCCGTAACATCGCCGGATGATAGACAATTACTAAAATACGTTAGCGGAGAAGGAGGTACTGGTAAAAGTTTCATAATTAAAACAATTAAATGCTGGATAAAACAAAATCTTAACAAGGATACTGTTGTAGCAGCACCTACTGGTATAGCGGCGTATAATGTCGGTGGTATGACAGCTTGCAGAGTCTTTCACTTACCCGTTGAACATGGTCAGTCTCCTAAGTATACACTATTATCTGATCACGTTTTGAAAATTTTACGGGCAAATCTGAAAGATGTTATTCTTATTATAATTGATGAAGTGTCAATGATATCTAATTTAACTTTCATGTATATACATTTACGACTATGTCAAATATTTGATACCATGGATGACGATTTCTTTGGTCGAAAGCATGTTCTTTTATTTGGAGATCTGCTTCAATTACCTCCTGTACGTGAAAATTTTGTCTTTGTTCCACTATCAAAAGCAGAATTTGATAAACATATTGGCAGTGTGGGGACTACTAATGAGGAATGGTTGTGGCAAAAATTTCAATATGATGAATTGACGATCAATATGCGTCAGCAAGGAAATGGAACTTATCGTGAATTACTCTCGAGAGTTCGTGTTGGTTTATTGACAACTTCTGATTCTGAGATTCTCGACAAAAGAAGAGTATCATTGAAAGGTCAGTCTTTCGATGCAAGATTAAACGAATTGTGTAATTTTATTGATAATTTGCCGTCTGATACTGTTTGTTTACTGCCTACTCGTCATTTGTGCGATGTTCTTAACACTGCAATGCTAAGTCGTATTGCTTCGAAAGAAATATTATTAATTGCTGAAGATACGTTTGAATGTAATAAATATATTAGACGAACAGTAGTAAAGCGATTGACGGATAATGATGATGAAGACGATAATACTAATACAGCTGGGCTTTCGAAACAAATTATAATTAAAATTGGAGCGAAAGTTATGATAAGACGCAATATTGATGCCACTTTGGGCCTCGTAAATGGTACAATTGGTACAGTTATTTCTGTTGTGCGGGATACGTCTACTGATTGTGTAGAAAAGATTAAACTTCTCTTACCGTCTGGTTTGGAGTATTCTATTGAAAGAGTAAGTGTCAAGTTTAAAGTAATGGAGAGAGCATATGTTACCAGAAAACAATTTCCCATAACTCTCAGTTACGGCATAACCGTTCATAAAAGTCAAGGATTAAGCTTGCGAAACGCTGTTATGGATATAGGCAATTCTATATTTAGTTGTGGTCAGGTATATGTTGCGTTATCCCGAGTAACGTCTCTGGATGGATTGCATTTAATTAACTTTGATCCTTCATCTGTAACGGCAAGTGAAAGAGCTATTGTCGAATATAATCGGCTAAGAAAATTTCTACCGCAAGCAGAAATGATTACTATTTCGAAAAAACATTTTCGAAAAGTAAAAGATGTTCCGTGGACATTGTCAAAAGCAATCAATGCCGGTCAAGAGTCAGACCAAGCTGGAAAAAGTACTGCTGAGCCGATACCTGCTTTGCAAAATAAAGATGGAGTTTCATGCTACGCAAATTCAGTAATACAATGTTTCTTGCAGTCAAGTATTATTAGGAAAGTGTTGCTTAAAGTTGATAAAGATGATTTAAGTATTTTAGCGCATAAATATGACCAACGGTTACCTAATTTGAATGCTGATGCGATACGGACAGATTTAGGAGAGCGCTTTACGAGTCATGATGATGAAAAACCGGCAAAACGAGACGCTCTTGAATTTCTTATTGCTGTTTGCACAAAATATAATTACATAAAAAATTTGGTCGGGCATCAAGTTACTTGTACTACTAAGTGCATTAGCAACTCATGTGGTTATACGACAAAAAATATTACTGATAACATAGTTGTTCCAATTTCTATTAATTTCTAAGCAAAGATTACGTCTTCCACTTGTTACTTAAGTTTTTTCGAGGTATAATATTACTGTTCTTTTTGAGGTTAACAAATTTTATTTATATTTAAATACAAAGTTTATTTTCAATAGAATAAAAGATTGAATCATGAAGAATTACAGAGGTAACAGTACAAAATACAAATATTTTATTAAAATATTTAAACCCAACAAGGGAATACAAGGTATTTAAATACAAAGTTTATATATGTATTTTAAAATATTTAATCGCAAAAAATTACAGAGGTAACAGTACAATATACAAAATAAAAATATTTTATTAAAATACATAAATTTTTCTTATAAAAAAACTTGGCGCTGCTAGACCTTGAAATTAGGTCAGCGTGGTGTGTATGTGGGAGCGAGTGATATGGATATGGGTGATGTGTGTGTGTGTGTGTGTGTGTGTGTGTGTATGACGGTGTGCGTGTGTGTGTGTGTGTGTGTGTGTGTGTGTGTGTATGACGGTGAATAATGCGGTTAGGTATAGGATAAGTTTAGATTTTAAAGTGCGTTAAACATTGTAAAAGCGATTACATTTAGTATAGAATAAGTAATATTTACATGTGTATAAAAGGTCTCTCTCTCTCTCTCTCTCTCTAGCAGCGCCAAGTTTTTTTATAAGAAAAATTTATGTATTTTAATAAAATATTTTTTTTTTGTATATTGTACTGTTACCTCTGTAATTTTTTGCGATTAAATATTTTAAAATACATATATAAACTTTGTATTTAAATACCTTGTATTCCCTTGTTGGGTTTAAATATTTTAATAAAATATTTGTATTTTGTACTGTTACCTCTGTAATTCTTCATGATTCAATCTTTTATTCTATTGAAAATAAACTTTGTATTTAAATATAAATAAAATTTGTTAACCTCAAAAAGAACAGTAATATTATACCTCGAAAAAACTTAAGTAACAAGTGGAAGACGTAATCTTTGCATCTCGAAAAATACACTGAGAAAAAAAAATGGTTAATCGCAAGAAATATTTAGTCTGATACGTTCAACTAAACATTTTAGTTAGTTAACTAAATATTAGTTGTATCAACAATTTATTTCGTTTTTTAAATTAAGAATTAATTAATTCAACTAATGTTTAGTTAACTAACTAAAATGTTTAGTTGAACATATCGGACTAAATATTTCTTGGGATTGACAAATTATTTTTCTCAGTGTATGTTCTCTGTAATTGGCGCTGTAATTTAAAGAGATATCATTTTTTTTTGTAATTGTAATAGATCGCTTGAAGCGTGACTTATCTTTGATGAGGTAACGTAATTTTGTGAGATGTGTATCACTTGAGTTATAATTTTTTGGAAATAAAGATACTATTGCTTAGGTTTTTTCGAGATTTTTCGAGATACAAAACTTACTTCTACCACTTGTTACTTAAGTTTTTTCGAGGTATAATATTACCACTGTTTTTTTTTTCGAGGTAACAACATGTACTGCTTAGGTTTTTTAGAGATTTGTCGAGATACAAAGATTACGTCTACCACTTGTTACTTAGGTTTTTTCAAGGTATAATATTACCACTGTTTTTTTTTCGAGGTAACAACATATGCACTACTATGCGTGTACTTGGCGCCTTTCTTGACCTTTTTTTTAAAAAAAAGTAATTTTGTACGGATATCACGCCTTTTTGTAGCATTTTATAAACAGTATGTATAGGGTGTTATTTCGAGGTATAATACTACCACTTTGTTTTTTTTCAAGGTAACAACATAATACATATGCACTACTATGCGTGTACTTGGCGCCTTTTTTTACCTTTTTTTTTAATATACAATGACAGCTGCAAATGAAGTAAGTGCAGCAAGAGAACCAATCGGCATCGCGGAAAAGCGCCAACAATAAACTTTACATCTCCTTTTTAGAAGAGGAACTACAAGCGCGCGCTACGCGCGCGCCATTTCTTCAATTTTTCACACACACACACACACGCACGCACGCACGCACGCACGCACGCACGCACGCACGCACGCACGCACGCACGCACGCACGCACGCACGCACGCACGCACGCACGCACGCACGCACGCACGCACGCACGCACGCACGCACGCACGCACGCACGCACGCACGCACGCACGCACGCACGCACGCACGCACGCACGCACGCACGCACGCACGCACGCACGCACGCACGCACGCACGCACGCACGCACGCACGCACGCACGCACGCACGCACGCACGCACGCACGCACGCACGCACGCACGCACGCACGCACGCACGCACGCACGCACGCACGCACGCACGCACGCACGCACGCACGCACGCACGCACGCACGCACGCACGCACGCACGCACGCACGCACGCACGCACGCACGCACGCACGCACGCACGCACGCACGCACGCACGCACGCACGCACGCACGCACGCACGCACGCACGCACGCACGCACGCACGCACGCACGCACGCACGCACGCACGCACGCACGCACGCACGCACGCACGCACGCACGCACGCACGCACGCACGCACGCACGCACGCACGCACGCACGCACGCACGCACGCACGCACGCACGCACGCACGCACGCACGCACGCACGCACGCACGCACGCACGCACGCACGCACGCACGCACGCACGCACGCACGCACGCACGCACGCACGCACGCACGCACGCACGCACGCACGCACGCACGCACGCACGCACGCACGCACGCACGCACGCACGCACGCACGCACGCACGCACGCACGCACGCACGCACGCACGCACGCACGCACGCACGCACGCACGCACGCACGCACGCACGCACGCACGCACGCACGCACGCACGCACGCACGCACGCACGCACGCACGCACGCACGCACGCACGCACGCACGCACGCACGCACGCACGCACGCACGCACGCACGCACGCACGCACGCACGCACGCACGCACGCACGCACGCACGCACGCACGCACGCACGCACGCACGCACGCACGCACGCACGCACGCACGCACGCACGCACGCACGCACGCACGCACGCACGCACGCACGCACGCACGCACGCACGCACGCACGCACGCACGCACGCACGCACGCACGCACGCACGCACGCACGCACGCACGCACGCACGCACGCACGCACGCACGCACGCACGCACGCACGCACGCACGCACGCACGCACGCACGCACGCACGCACGCACGCACGCACGCACGCACGCACGCACGCACGCACGCACGCACGCACGCACGCACACACACACACACACCAATATACCTATATAGAGGTATAATATATTTGAAGTTTTACACATATACAAGGTACAGCATTTTTTCTCTCTTAAAATTGCTGTATTAAATCAATTTATTGTTGTCTCTTTTCCGCGATTCTGATTGGTTATCTCGATATGTTGCGCGCGTTACTTCGTATGAAATATTATCATGTGTCAACGTGCTATGTGTCAATGTGCTATTTAACCTTGTTCCTTGTCAATGGGAGCAGATGTGAAACGGGAAGATCGAACATATAGGTATAATCTTTTTAATATGAATTGAAATAGAATATTCTGTTTTACATCTATAGATTTTTATGATAATGAATGGGGTATATATAAGCAAATAGTTACAATCTCTATTTGAAATACCTTATTTATATCTTCACATAATACTCTTAACTAAATATTATTTTTCTTGCTAGGAATATCCTTGCTCGATGAATATAGTGGTCACTCAGATGAAAAAACATGTGTATCATCAGCTTTAGGTGTGCGACATGCATATACATGTGTATCAACGCCCACATATGGAAACAATTCGGAAGAAGAACAAACTGTTCTTGAATCTACAGGATTAAGTTTATAAGAATTAATGGCAGAAATGAAATCAATTTGAAGATAATTCAATGTAGATATAATGCATTTCATATTTAAAAAATTTTTTATCTTTTCTTTTACACAATATCATATGTATTGTAAGTTGTACTTTATCACAGAAGTAATTTTTGAATAACAGTGCAATATTTTACGTAACTGTAGCAGTTTAATATGGTTAATATATTATATATATATATTACCGATCAGCGACATCATCCCTTGGTTTACCTAGGCGTTTTATTGGGAATTTTGAGATTGCTCGCTCGCGATGTACACAGAACCTCGATTTTTCAATTAAAAACCAAGAAATAAAGTCGGTAATCGGTAAGTGAAATATCGAAGTTCTGTGTACATTTTGAGCGAACAATCTCAAAATTTCCGAAAAAACGCCTAGGTAAACCAAGGGATGATGTCGCTGATCGGTAAGTAAAATATCGGAAAAGGGGAAATGACTCAATAGTGTAAAACTCGAATAGAAAAAAACCGGTTACGACATGTTTAATCCACGAAAACATTTATGCGGTCTGATTTGAAATTAGAAGCATTTAGTTATGATTGAAATTACGAATATCAATTTCATCCGAGTGTAATAATTGGGAAAATGGATGCAATATGTGATCATTGTCAAGTAAAAAAGTTTAAAACTTAAGCACCTAAAATGTGTTATTCACGCAGAAAAGTTAAACTATCGTCTTTAAATCAACCACTCGACACACTTCTTATGTTTGTCCACAATAAGAATATTGAAACACAAATAAAGTCGTTTCAAGAAAAACGACTTCCGGGCGAAGCCCGGGTAACCAGCTAGTTCTACGTATAAAAGTATCAAGGTATAGACATCGAAAAGTGAATATTGTACGAGATATTAGTTGTGTTCCATTAAAAAAAAAAATTATTTTATTGATTAGATAAAAAGAGTACTTTATTTTGTTAAAAATGATTCTTGTAACTTTGAAAATATATATCATACTTGCCATATGTGTTTTTTGTAACTGCATTTCTTCTATCGTTTTATTATCTCTATTTTTTCTTATCTTTTATACCAAGTGTTAGAATACATCTACTTTAAATACAAACACTTTCTTTACTTCTTTACTTATACTGTAAATTTTTCCTTTTCTAAAATTTTTTGTGTTCGTTATCTTCAAACATTAATTTTAACTATTCTTAAAGTGTAACATAGTATTTCCAATAATAAAAGCCAATCTACAAATGGGGAAATAAAAGCCATAGTGTTGTAAGTGTAAGTCAAATTTTTTAAGATATTGACTCGTATGCATAGATGCAATTTATACATTGTATAGATTACATTTATGCACACGAGTCAATATCTTAAAGAATTTGACTTACACCACTATGGCTTTTACCCTTCCAAATATTCCTTCGGGATAAAAGACTAGTTTTTTAAAACCTCCATAGGCTACACGGATATACGTTGATACTCCCGTATCATTCCACAAATATTAAATGCCATTTTGCAAATATTCTTTCACGGTATAAGACTGGTTTTTTTAGATTTTCAAATGCTACATGGATGTATGTTGATACTCCCATAATGTTCCACAGGATTCTAATAAAGGATACAATCATAAATTCTCGTGCATTATAAGTAGATTCCTTTCTGATATCTGGAAACATTTGGTGACTTGCTTTACAAATTACTACGGATATGTTGCTTTCAGCTTCTTCAAATATGAAATTGATACTTAATAATCTTAATTAATAAAGCATTATGTTAGAATGGCACATACAGATTGAGATTAATACAAATGTTATCAAAACTATTATATATATCTTATTAAGACTTAGTAAATAGCAAATAATCTTGAGATTAAAAATCGACGTCTTGCACTGTAAGTGCATCTCTTCTATAACTGACGCATAACTTTATATTAATAAGATATATTAGAATGAAGCAAATAACACATATGCAAAATAGTATATAATTATTTATAAACGAAATGTAAAAGGCTAAAAATCCATAAGCAAATAAAAAATATATATTATTAAAACTTTAAATAAATTATTTGTGCCATGCAGGTAATACAGTATTCAAGATTTTGAGTATTTTAATGTTAAAATACTATTTTCTAGTACATACATTGACTGAACAGCAATATAAACGTTTAATCAATCTAACATGCAAGTTGACAGTACAGAATCATTGTTTCTTCAATAAACACATAAATTTTATTAATAAGCGTTGATGATACTATTCCATAAAGTTCAACATTATTGTCTCCACTGTTAGAATCATGTGATATGTAGCAATATCATCGTCGCTCATTTATTAAATTTCTGTGTTTATTGAAGAAGCATTCTGTACTGTCAATGTGTGCGGGGGGGGGGGGGTGTCAATCCCCCGGAGGCGAATGGTGCGAAAGTTGCTTGAAAGACCAGAGGGACCATCAATTCCCTCACAAATAGTTTTTCCGAAAGCAAAGCGCATGCAACAAAATAATAAAGCAAAGCGACTCACCGTGTCGGCCGTCGTCGCGTGCGTCCACCGGGCCTCGTCCTGTCCTCTGAACTCGTGACCGCTCCGTGAGTCTTGTCTCGTTCGGTGCGTAGACAGGCAAGCACGTGCAAGCAAGCAAGCGGTAGCAAGTGATAGAGCAGGCAGGAAAAAGGCAACAGGAGAAAAGCACACTCCTGCGGTAGCGAGGCGGCGGGCGATTTCGGTCCGATCGGCCAGGCTCTGAGCCGGAAGGCGGCTTAATGAAGAGAGTAGTGTTCTCTCCGAAAACTTGACGATGAGTGCCCGCGGTCCTGAAATGTGCCGCGGGCGAGTAATTGCTCCCTTTTTGGGGGGGAGTGGATGCCGTCGGCGGATGGGCGATAGCAGCACCGACAGGTGAGTCGCATAATTCTACAGCTCGCGATCCGCCGACGTTTCACGCAAATTACAAGGAAAAAACGAGAACTATAAACTAATGACAATTTAACGACTATTTACACTATCTACAAGGCGATACGCCGAACACAATGTGTATAATAAAAAATTGATTAAATGGTTATGTTGCTATTCAGTCTATATATGTATTAGAAAATAGTATTTTAATATATATAGATATCCAAAATGTTGACGACTTCCGTTTCCGGTACGAAAGAGTAGACAGCGTGTGAGAGTGAGCGAGGACAAAGTAAAGAGGAAAGAATGTCAGAGGAGGCTGAGAAAGACGAGAGTGCGAGAAGGGAGGAGCAAAGATGAGTGAGCGTAGAGGAGAAGGAGGAGAGTGGTGGAAGCGAAAAAGAGGAGTATAGGGAGAAAAGGTGACAAGGCTCGAACAAAGGTTACGGCACGAACAATAGCTGAGGTAGAGAGGCGACGCGATAGGTGAGCAGAGACGCGTTCGGTGGCGCTGGGTAGGGCGAGAACGAGAGACGGTGTAGAGGGGCGACTCGGCAGGCGAACGTGTGCGCGGCGGGGCATAGAGCTCAGCACAGGTAGAGAGGAAGGTGAGACACAGGGTAGGCAGAGATGAACGAAGGGAAAGATAGCGGGACGGAGATGAAGAAAGTGTTAGAGAAGGTAATAGAAAAGGACAGAGGTAGAAGGGGGAGTACGGGGAGTATGGGTACCCTAGATGAGTTTTTGAAAAAGAAGAGGGATGATTTAAATAAGAGCGGGGGGGAAGAGGGAGAGGCAGTGTTCAAGAGGAGTAACAAGACGGCAAGGTCGCCTAAAGTAGAAACAGAGGTAGGTGAGAAGGAGATGAGGGAGTTGGTTAACGAATTAAGAGAGGGATTCAGGAGCATGAAAGAAGAGTTAAGGGAGGGATTCAAGGAGCAAGGAAGGGAAGTAGAGAAGATAAGGAATGAGTTAAGAGCGCGAGAGGAGAAGTGGAGCGAGGAGAGAGAGGAATTTAAGAAGAGAATAGAGGTTTTGGAAAGAAAACTGAAAGGGATGAGAATGGAGCATAAGGTGGGAGGGTATGAAGGAGGAAAAAGGGCAGATGAAAACGCAGGACTGAGTAGGGGAGAGGGGAGAGAGGAAACTGGTTGGAAAGAGAGGGTGGAATGGTTGGAGAGGAGGTACGAAATGAAGGAGAGGGGAGAAAGGAAGAGGAACGTGGTGGTAAAAGGAGCAAAAGCGGAGGCAGGAGGTATAAAGGGGGGAATAGAGGAGGTGATGAAAAAGATAGGTGTGGAGATCAAGATAGAGGAAATCAAAAAAATAGATGCGGGAAGGAGAAAGAAGGGAAGTATGGTAGTGGTAAAAGTTGGAAGTGAGGAGGAGAAGGCCAGCATAATGAGAAATAAATGGAAACTGAAAGATGAAAATATTTGGATCGAGGAAGACCTTGCAACCGCGGGCGCCCAGACGCTCACCGACACGCAGTACTGTCCCAACGGTAAGACCGAGAGTAGCATTCGAACCGTCCGAATAGATCAAAGCACACAATCTTCACTGATCACTGATCGTTCGCCGCAGCGCGAGGAACGATCAGAGACGAAGAAAGTAGTGGCGAGTACCTTGGTTAGGTAAAAGGCGAACCACGCGTGATGGGAACAAACCGTATAGGCATGACGCACGAGCGCGACGCGAGAAAGCGCCATTCACCGATAGGACCGCGATAGCGACGAACTGCGCCAAGATGGCGGACCGGTCGGGTAGGTTCGTGAAAATCCAAACCGCGCAATGTTCGAGCGCAAACGCGTTCCATGACGAACCTCCGGAACACGGGGAGTGATCACAGACGATCGCCCGAACAAAATGGCCGCGGACAAAGAAAATGGCGGACCATCCGGGACGGTCCAAGAAAGCGTGAACCGGGTAGATTACGAGGGAACTCGCGATGAATGACGAACCTCTGGACCGCTAAAGGGAGTCATAGACGATCGGCGGATCAAAATGGCCGCGGATATCGAAAATGGCGGACCATCCGGCATGGTACAGGAAAACGCGAAAAGCGCCTGGAATCGCGAAAACGACCACCCATGACGCTTCAGGCGATCATAATGAGCCATCATGGATGACCCATAACCTAAAAATATGTACAGGTTAGGAGATTGCGGACCATACGCGAATCGAGGAAAATCGGTAAATAAACAGTGTATGATTCAACCAGGGCACCTGGTACACACGACAAAGCAAACCGCAACTCGATACGACCACCGGGTCGAAAGTTACGGAACCGTCCGCAATCTCGAGACCTAGAGGTCATCCTCAGGGAAGTGACCCGCCATTGGTCCCACTAGGTCCCAATGACGAGTCACAGGGGGTCGGCGTCGACGGCCGCCAGGTCAGGGTGAACCTGGACATCTTCTCCAGGGAAGTCGCGCGGATGGAGCGTAGTTAGAGGGGGAAAGACCCTGCGCAGGGGTCGGCGTCAACGCAGTGCGATAATTAACAAAAGTGAAAAACCACTACCTCGTTGCCAGGTCGGGGCATTGTCTTGAATAGGACCAGCGTGGAAATTTCCACGGCCGTGACGTAGTATCCGAAAAAATGCGTAAACACCGGCAACGACGTAGAACGGAAAGTTCTCGAAAAGAGAAAGTTGGTTCGACGCCGGAGTGGGGGTCGAAACCGACAAGTGGGGAGCCAACGAGCGACGAGAAGCTCGAGGCAGTCTCTCGCGGATCTTGAAACGGGTAAGACGTGTGTCGCGCCGTCGCAAAAAGTTCGCGTACGTGCGTAAATTGTTAATTGTCGCAACGCGTAATTGTTTATAATCACGGGGACAATCGTAATGTGTCGCGCGTCAATCAAAATAACGGTCATTCGCGAAGTAACGAGCCACCGACAGTGCGCTGCGTAGTATGTGCGGAGTTATACGTGCGGGTCGAAATTGTTAATAACAATCATCAGTGATTGTTGGTGATGACGAGCGAAGTCGCCCACCACGACTCGGTTGTTTAAACAAACGGAAACGGCGAAGATAGAGTGCCACGTCGGAGTGATGACGTCACAACTGCGCGTCGTAACAAGTCCTATGTGCGTGTGAAAATTGTTAACAACAATAGCATATGATTGTTGGCAACGGTGAATGAGAACGCCATATCCAGTTAATTTGTTTAAACAAACGGGAACAACGAAGATAGCGCGTCACGGCAGGGTGATGACGTCACGACCACTTGTCGCACTAAGTCCCATGTGCGTAAGGCAAATGTTTACAACTACGGTGGATGATTGTTGACTACGACGGACACGAGCGCCATACGAGATTTAATTGTTTAAACAATTGACAACAGCGAAGCTAGTGCGACACCGCGAGGTGATGACGTCACAGGGGGCTGTCGCGCTAAGTCCCACATGCGTGATGAAATCGAATTAGATAGCGATGCACGATTGTTAACAACGACCAGCGACTACGCCATTTATAATTTATTTAATAAAAAACCCGAAAACTGCGGAGATAAAGTGCCAAACTGCGTCATCGACATCGACGTACGCCAAGTACCTGAAACATCATTTTGTGAATGCGAAGCAACACAAAACAAACAAAGTGAATAAATTTTGTGAATTATTCGTTATGATAAAAACCATTTGTCAAATTACCTACTACTTACCTACTCTCACGGCGGCGATGTCCTTAGTCCACCGCGGTATGCGATGCAACGCGACGATCCGGGTGCTACGACGGGGATGATCCAGATGCGACGGGAACCTGAAAAGTAGAAAATATAACACAAAATAATATATATTTCAAATCGACGACAATTGGCAAAAATATACATGAGCTTCACGACGTTTCAACCCAGGATTCGGGTCCTTATCAAGTGATCTATCATAACAAAAATACAGCGCGAGGTCAAATAACATAGTCAATAGTTGAAAATTAAGAATTTACGAGTTAAAAGTTAAAATTACAAAGTATAAAGGAAATACCTTCAAGTCAATGCGAAAAGAAAAAAATTAAGGAGCAGAAAATTTGAATACCTGATGAGACGAGTACCATCGTCGGCACATTCTCCGTACAATGCTTATGAGATTTTGGCAGAAACATCACAAATGAGAGGCTAAAAATTTTATTAATTGAGTGATGTTCAAATCCCAGAAAATTAGAGAGTACTTATTTACACAGAGAATGTCCCACGACGGCATCACAAAAATAGCCTTGCGTATCATGCTGGCGAGTTGTATATAAAGGAACATCACGAATTACACGAGCCTCAGGCGAATCATGTTCACACGGTGGGAGTCAGGAACGAACTGGCAGTTTCGTATATGTTAACCGTTAACAAGGTTATCCGAGTACCCAACAGCAGAAAAACAAAACAATTATACACGCGAGATGACGTTGTCGTATATGGGATTCAAGTTATCCGTGTCTTTTTTTAGATTAATTGTATCTGAATATTTTTTTATTAAAAACATTTCTGCGATTTCTCTCTTTTTTCTGTTATTTTCTCTATGCAAAATTTCCACCTCAGACCACTTGAAATGTTCAGTGACACGTGTTTTTAGGTATCGTTTTGTTTGTCCAATGTAGGATGCACAACAATCATCACAATTTATCCTGTAGACCACTTCCGTGGAATTATTCCTATCGAGACGGTCCTTTCCCCTTTTGATAATGACGTCCAACGTCTCATCAGATATTCAAATTTTCTGCTCCTTAATTTTTTTTCTTTTCGCATTGACTTGAAGGTATTTCCTTTATACTTTGTAATTTTAACTTTTAACTCGTAAATTCTTAATTTTCAACTATTGACTATGTTATTTGACCTCGCGCTGTATTTTTGTTATGATAGATCACTTGATAAGGACCCGAATCCTGGGTTGAAACGTCGTGAAGCTCATGTATATTTTTGCCAATTGTCGTCGATTTGAAATATATATTATTTTGTGTTAAATATTATTGGCGGAACAAACATTCATTTTCGGTATTTGCACATCATCGACCTTAATAATGATGTCTCACAACAACGATGGATTTTACCACACGATCAACATTTTGGACGGCATGCCGTCTCACTAATGAAAGCATGGGTCAATAACAAGTTGAAAATTTGTACGGCAAGACAGCAACTTGTTTTCTTACTCCGCTGCAGGCGACAGGACGTACTTCCACCACACATCTTACACCTGCGTCTGGATATTAGTCTCAGGAGTCGTAGCGTAAAGCACAGGTTTACTAGATATAAGGAACGATATCAAAGGGCCATTCCTAATTTTGAAATCAAAGATTTAAATCACCACTTCTTAAATCAGAAATCGAGTTTATCCAGAACGATCTTTTCTCTCTTTTACCTGAGCGACTGTTGATTGAGTTTTTCAATAGTAATGGTCGAAAAATTGCCAAACATAATAACCTACAGAGACATAATGCGAATAACAAGTTCAACAGAATTTTTTCTAAACAAAGTGTATATAAAGCGTTTTTTGATAATGACAGAACGAAATGGCTCATTAATATTACTAATAATAACATTCCAGACAATGTTGCACACATTTTGAGTTTAGGTGATAGATTCGGCGTCCCCGTCACTAACTTTGACAAAAAAGATCGCTTACGCACCACTCTAGACACCATAAAAAGCTTTGAGTATAGTAGTTACAAAGTACCTCCTACTGCCGTCAACGCGATACGAAGCTCCGTAGCGAATTCCTTACAAGTTTTTCTCAATAAGAACGTTCACATGAATTATATAGATCGATTTATTCTAAAGGAGTTTAATAATTGCAAGAAATTCCTAAAAAACAATCAGGATATTTTCGTTACTAAGGCTGATAAGGGCCAAATCACTGTCATTATGGAAAAATCAGATTATAACAACCGAATGATAGATCTTCTCAATGATGATTCAACGTATAGAAAATTAAAAAAAGATCCCAGTAAACAATTAATCACAAAACTCAATAAACTAGTTAAATCATGGTATGATAATGACATTATAGATGGCTCTACCTACTATCAGTTAAAGTGCACTAACGGTAATCTCCCGCGATGCTACGGACTGCCGAAAGTTCATAAAGCGGGCTTTCCTTTGCGTATTATTGTTTCCTCGGTCGGGAGTCCATTATACAACATAGCCAGTTACTTGTATATGATTCTGGAGGGCACTTTGCCGAAACCTGAATCCTACATTAAGGACAGCTGGTCGTTTGCTAAAACTATTAAAAATATAAGGATCAATTCTGACCAAGTTCTCGTTTCCTTGGATGTTACGTCACTGTTTACAAACATTCCAAAAGAATTAGTCTTAAAAGGCATTGAAAAACGATGGCATTTTATTTCTCCACACACAAAGTTCTCTCTATCGCAATTTCTACACGCTATTGATTTAATATTAAGCTCCACAAGCTTTTGCTTTAATGGGCATTTCTACGAACAAATTTTCGGTAGTCCGATGGGTTCTCCATTTCCCCCCAAAGCTTCCGACATTGTAATGGAGGACTTGGAGAATTATTGCCTTGGTGCACTTGATTTTGAGGTTCATTTTTTCTGTAGATACGTGGATGATATCTTTGCCATAATACCTAAGTCAAGATTGAACGACATACTTGATGTTTTTAATAGCTATCATCCACGGTTAAATTTCACCTTCGAATTGGAAAGGAATAATTCTCTCCCGTTTCTTGACACTATAGTTATCAGGGATGGAAATCGACTTATCACGAACTGGTATAGAAAACCTACGTTTTCTGGCCGGTACATCAATTTTTTCTCTAGCCATCCGATTAAATATAAAGTCAATACCATCACGAGTCTTCTCGATCGAGCGATCTTGTTGTCTGATGAAATTTTCCACGAATCCAACATTAATGTTGTTAAGAAAATACTTTTGAACAATTCCTTTCCAATCGATCTCATCAATAAACACATAAACATCAGAATTAAACAACTTCGTCATAGGCGTGACGTGAATAGCACTCCTGTTAATTTATTCGACCCACGGAGATGCGTCGTACTTCCGTATGTAAAAGGTCTTGGTGAAGATATACGTCACACACTCACTAAGGTTGGCCTCGATACTGTCCATACTGTTCCTAAAAAGTTGGACGTCATTATCAAAAGGGGAAAGGACCGTCTCGATAGGAATAATTCCACGGAAGTGGTCTACAGGATAAATTGTGATGATTGTTGTGCATCCTACATTGGACAAACAAAACGATACCTAAAAACACGTGTCACTGAACATTTCAAGTGGTCTGAGGTGGAAATTTTGCATAGAGAAAATAACAGAAAAAAGAGAGAAATCGCAGAAATGTTTTTAATAAAAAAATATTCAGATACAATTAATCTAAAAAAAGACACGGATAACTTGAATCCCATATACGACAACGTCATCTCGCGTGTATAATTGTTTTGTTTTTCTGCTGTTGGGTACTCGGATAACCTTGTTAACGGTTAACATATATGTACACGCACCGAAAGGAACGTGGGCTAGTACTGGTGTTGAGGAGATAAGAAATGGCGACATTTTATGAAAGTTGTTATTATACTTATCACATCAGATATTCGATGGATAACTATTCAAATATTCCATAAATTGTTATATAAGTTTGCAATCACATCGAGAAATTTCATAAACATAAAATAATCCAAAAGATATAGAATTATCAATGGTCAATTCACTTTACAAAAGGTATTTTATTTAGGGAGAATTCTTTCTTAAAATCTCTTAAAGGAAAGAGCTATCGAAGGTTATATGTCCATCATAAAGTATGAGCCTTTAGGGAGATTCAGTGAAATCATTTAAAAATGTTCTTTAAATCAAAATAACTCACAAGTTGAAGTGACCATTAATAAAAGCATATGAAACAACATAATACAAGAGTATTCCATGAGGATAACCATATTAAAAATATAAGCGATGGAATAATGCGTAACTTTGATACTTAGACTTATTTTAAAGCAAACGCCTGAGAACAGGATTTCATAAGTAAATAATTTGAAGTAGTATTGAAACATCTATTAATAATATGGCTTTCAAGAAATAATAATAGTAGAAACTATTAAATTAGAATAAAAGAGGACTTTCTTTTCTAGTTAAAAGAAACGCATTAATCCATAAAATTAAAGAGACAAAAGATATTGTAATGATAAATCATATACGAAACATTATAAATAGGCAGCATCGCATTCGCAATAATTAATAAAATAAGAGGCAAACGAATCGTTTGATAATTGTATAATGGTTTCGAATGAATGAAAGTTCAACCTCGATTCGTAGTCGCTTTGACGCAGAATGATAAAGAATGCAATCGTTTAAAAACTAGTGTCGCTATGAGTTTAACAGTTAACGCATTTGAATAAAGATTAGTATTTACAAAGATCGAGCTCGTTATTGCAAGAAGAAAGTAAAAGTACTCGTGGTTGCAACCGTAAAGTGAGGATTATCCGGCGTATTTGAGTTTATGAGAAGGTGCTTCTCTGCAAACCCGGCTTTATCAACTGTATTGCAATTCCATGCGAACTGCCACTTCAAAGAATTCAGGATCCTCGAATGTTCTGGAATCAAAGATCGTCATTTGCTAACTGTAATTAGCCACTCAAGATCGATCAATGATTCTCATCGCGAACACCGAGCGTTACCTGTGCCGAGACTTCCACTATACGTGGAAGGAGTGTGAAACGGCCTCAAGAGCGTTACCTGTGCCGAGACTTCCACTATGCGTGGAAGGAACATGAAACGGCCTCAAGATTATGCAAAATCCAGGTCTCGTGGACCACCGTCGGATTTGCCAATGTATTTGGCATGGAAAGCAATGGCGGACATCCTTCCTTCTGAGTACGAATGGCGGACATCCTTCCTTCTAAGTACGAATGGCGGATGCCTCTCCTCGTTTCTCGTCTCATGTGTATCGATGCCGTCTCGCCTTTTGCAAGTCCTCGTCGTAGCAATTAATACAGAACTAATGTCTAAGTTCCGTCTTCCTCAGCAACGCAATGTTATTACGATAATAGCAATTAATACGACACGAGCGGTCAACACGACAATAGCAATTAACACGATATGAGCAATTACTACAACACAAGCGATCGTTCTTCTACTGAACGCGGAATTGTTTCCTTGTAACAAATTCTCATGGCAGCATGCCACGATACGACTTGACTCGACACGTGTGACCGCTCACGACGAGAGACTGGTGCGTAATGCGCAATGCTCGCTCGCTCGCTCGAGAACGTTTTCGTTTCCGTAAAGAAGCCGGAAATCAAGTAGCGCCACATCGCCGCCCGGCTGCGCCGCTGCGTGCGCAACACGCTTACTGCCGGTTACTATGGGCCCGCACTGGCCTCTCTAGAGCTTTTCACGGAATCGGTTACCGACCAAAAAATGCAATAGGTGGCAGCACACCGCCGTGGTATTTCGATGCAACGCGGCATTTCAAACAATATACGAAACTGCCAGTTCGTTCCTGACTCCCACCGTGTGAACATGATTCGCCTGAGGCTCGTGTAATTCGTGATGTTCCTTTATATACAACTCGCCAGCATGATACGCAAGGCTATTTTTGTGATGCCGTCGTGGGACATTCTCTGTGTAAATAAGTACTCTCTAATTTTCTGGGATTTGAACATCACTCAATTAATAAAATTTTTAGCCTCTCATTTGTGATGTTTCTGCCAAAATCTCATAAGCATTGTACGGAGAATGTGCCGACGATGGTACTCGTCTCATCAGGTATTCAAATTTTCTGCTCCTTAATTTTTTTCTTTTCGCATTGACTTGAAGGTATTTCCTTTATACTTTGTAATTTTAACTTTTAACTCGTAAATTCTTAATTTTCAACTATTGACTATGTTATTTGACCTCGCGCTGTATTTTTGTTATGATAGATCACTTGATAAGGACCCGAATCCTGGGTTGAAACGTCGTGAAGCTCATGTATATTTTTGCCAATTGTCGTCGATTTGAAATATATATTATTTTGTGTTAAATATTATTGGCGGAACAAACATTCATTTTCGGTAGAAAATATAAGTAAAAGTCACAGTTCATACTTACCTGTCATACCGATGATGATCCACGTAAGTCCCTCCTCACTGCGGTAGCGGAGAAACGCGACGATCCGGGTGAACTGACGGCGATGATCCACGGATGAAGGAAACCTGAAAGGGGAAAAAGAACATTAGTGACGCTGACACTTGGGGAAGTCGACGATAGAGCACAGCGATTTATAACTTTATCGAATTACCTTCTCGGTTAACGGGACAAACCGAGTGGCGACCAGTGACCTAAGGGACTCTAAGGCGTGATCCGTGACTCCCTCAGTGGCCGTTCGGTTACAACCTAACATGGGAAAAAAGGAGGATAAGAAGAAGGGTAATGCAAATGGCATGGAGGGCAAGAGGAGAGGGTAAGAGAGTGCGGATAGGACAGGGAAAGGTATGGATAGATGGGGAGTGGTGGATATGGTATAAAGTAAGGGACACGCTTAGGGATAGAAGAGGGAGGGACTGGGAGGCAGGGAAAGGGAATGAGAAAGAAGATAAAGGGGAGGAAGAGCAAAAGCAGAGGGAGTAGAAAAGGGAGAGGGAGCGGACAGGACAAAGATAAGAAGATTAGACAAGGAGAAGGAGAGGAGGGTTGGACAAGAGGAGAGATTGAGAAAGGTGGAGGGAGAGGAGGAAGAGAGAGGTAAGAAAGAGGAGAGAAGGAGAAGGAGGGAGGAGAGGAGGGTGAAGGGAGAAGAGGGAATAATAGGTGAAGAGGTTAGAGGGAAGGAGGTAGTGAATGGAAACACGGTGGTTAGAGGAGAAGAGGAGAGGGGAAATAAGTCATTTTGGAGGGCGGTTTTCTGGAACGCGTAGCTGGTTTGGAAAATAAAGACAAGGAGTTCTGGGAAGGGCTAAAGAAAGAAGACGTGGTAGTCATGGTGGAGACCTGGATAGGAGAAAGAGGTTGGGAAAAAATAAGGGGAAGGCTGCTAAAAGGGTACGAATGGGGAGTGCAATTGGCAAGGAAAAAGAATAAAAAAGGGAGAGCAATAGGAGGGATGATAATGGGAATAAGAAAGGAGATAAAAGAGAAGGGAAAGAAAATCGGAACAGACAGGGAGGGGTTGATAGCGGGAAAGGTTAGGATAGGTTGTAACCGAACGGCCAGTGAGGGTTGACCGGGCCACTCCCCTTTTGTCCAAAAGTCACAGGTCGCCACTCGGTTTATCCTACAGCCGAGAAGGTATGTGGACAGAGCTTTAAATCACCGTGTTCCATCGCTGACTTCGTCCAACGTCAACGCCATTAATATTCTTTCTCCCCTTTCAGGTCTCCTGCACCCGTGGATCGTCGCCGTCGCTTCACCCGGATCGTCGCGTCTCAACGCTACCGCTGTGAGGAGGGACTTACAGGATTCGCATCGAAGTGACAGGTAGGTATGAATAATGCTTAATGACTTTTACTTATATTTTCTACTTTTCAGGTTCCCGTGACATCTGGATCATCCCTGTATCGTCGCAGTGGACTCAGGATATCGCCGCCGTAGGACTAGGTAAGTAGTAGGTAAGTAACTTTGACGATTGGTTTAATTCAACAAATAAATCACAAAATTTATTCACTTCAGTCTTTGTAGTTGCTATTGATTCACAACAGGTGGTTGGATATTGCTTGGCGCACGTCGTTGTCGATGACGCAAGACTTATTACATTGGCATTGTATCTCCGCAGAATTCGGGTTTATTGACAATTAAATCGCATATGGCGCGCTTCACTAGGTCGTGTAGAACAATCATTCGTTGCAAGCGAATTCAATTTATTCACGCTTGTGGGACTTAGTGCGACAGCCCATCGTGACGTCACCACTACGTAGTGTCGCTCCAACTTCCCAGTTATCGTAGCTAGATCCGATTAAATCGCATGTGGCGCTCGTGCGTGTCGTTGTGGATGACCACTTCACTTCGAATTATTCACGATTTCTTCACGCATCTGGGACTTAGTGCGACGCGCGGTCGTGACGTCATCACCCATCCGTGTCGCGCTATCTTCGCCAATTCCGATCGCTTGAACTCGCGACTCGCATGCGACGATTACGCTCGTTGCCCTTCAACAATCACTGATGGTTGTTATTAACAATTAAGGCCCGCACACACGTCTACGCACTTCACTACGATCGGACATTCGGTGACTCACTACGCCGCGTTAACGCATGAATTTCTCGCTTGTACATTACACGACGATCGCTCCGGCAATTAGGAACACTCACGCATTGCGATAATTAACGATTTTATGCCGTACGCGAACTTTTTGCGACGGTACGCGACGTCGCGCGACATACGTCTTACCCGTATGCTTCTCCACGAGAGACTGCCCCGAGCTCCCTGTCGCTCGTTGGCTCCCCACTTGCCGGTCTCGACCCCCACTCCGGTGTCGGACCGACTTTCTCTTTTCGAGAACGTTCGATACTACGTCGTTGCCGGTGTTTACGCATTTTTTCGAGAACTACGTCACGCCCGTGGAAATTTCCACTCGGGTCCTATACAGTACAGTGTCCCGACCTGGCAACGAGGTAGTGGATTTTCATGTTTGCTAATTATCGCACTACGTTGACGCCGACCCCTGCGCAAGGTCTCTTCCCGTCTACGAGTGACCCATCCGGACGACTTCCCTGAAGAAGATGTCCGGGTGCATCTTAGGATAGCGGTCGTTGACGCCGACCCCGTATGGCTCGTCATTGGGCCCTAATGAACCTATTGGCGCTTGGTTTCCCTGAGGAAGACCTCTAGGTATCGAGATCGTGGTCGTCCCCGTAACTCCTGACCCGGTGGTCGTGTCGTGTTGGGATTGCCTTTTACTAGTGTACCAGGTGTCCCCGGTGGATCACCGATGGTTTATTTTATGATTTTCTCGCATTTAGGCGTGGTTCACGATCTCGCGACCTTTACATTATTTGAGGTTATAATCCACGCCTGACGGTAATCTTACGTTCCCCCTGAGGTGTCACCGGTGTCCGCTTTCGCGATTTTCCCCGCGGTTTGCCATTTATGGGACCCTACCGTGTGGTCCGCCATTTCGTACATCGGCGGCCATTTTGGGTCGCGGCTTGTCGGTGATGACTCCCCACGCTTCCGAGTTCCGCCACTGACGGTTTTCGTGCCCGGATTACGCGTCGTATCGGTTTTTTCGCGACACCCCACGTGTCCCGCCATTTTGGCTCCGTGCGGCCATTTTATCGTGGCTGCTGCCTATGATCGCTTTATCCGTCCCGGAGATCAATCACAGCGTGTTCCCGTACTGATTTTCCGCGTCGTTTCGCTTTTCGCGCGACACACCGAGTGTCCCGCCATTTTGGCTCCGCGCGGCCATATTGTCGCGGCGATCTTCTATGATCGTTCTCTACGTCCCGGTGACCAATCACAGTGCGGTCCTGTGTCGGTTTACCGCGTCGTTTCGGTTTTCGCGCGACACCCCGAGTGTCCCGCCATTTTGGCTCCGCGCGGCCATATTGCTACGGCTATCTCCTGTGATCGTTCTCTACGCCCCGGAGATGAATCACCGCGTGTTTACGAACTTACTTTATGCGTCGTTTCGCCTTTTGCGAACCGCGCCACGTGTCCCGCCATTTTGGCTCCGTCAGCTACTACCGCGATTCCATTGGTCGATGGCGCTTACCTTCGTCAATCTCGTGCGTCATGCGATGACGTCTCGTTCGTCCTACCAGTGGTTCGCCCTTTACCAAACAAAGCTTTTCTCTACCGGTCTCTCCTTATTTCCGATCATTCCTCGGTCTACGGCGAATGATCAGGAATCCAGGAAGATTGCGTGTGGCCGTGAGGCCTTGCGCTTTTGCGCTAGATAACTAAACTTTGTGGACACGGCCCAAATGAAAATAAACTTTGTTCGGCTTTTCGCCCTGTGAAAATCTTAATCTATTTGGGTATTTTCCCAATTCGCAACTTATGTCTAACTTATTCTATATTGCGCCGGATGGACTAGAAACATAGGGACTTTGTCCCCTCATCCTCGGAACGCTTTCGCTGTGGGGTTACGCTTCCCCTTACTCGCTCGGTCCGCATCTTCCGCCTGCTCAGCTGCCCCCCTGGTCCTCGGTGGATCTGGGGCTTGGCGTTAGCGCCAGATCATCGGCTAAACAGCCCTAACGCGGTCTGTAAGGGGCTAAGTCGCGGTGGGCCTTGGTCCGCGAGCTCCTTGGCGGTTTGCCGGTTCTGCTCCCGCAGCTCTGCGACCCTGTGCTCGGGAAAATCCTCGACATCCGAGTCGCTTTCTTTGAGCCATTGACGCGTGATGTAATATAACGCGTGTTCGGGAATGCGGGTGATCGATACGCGTAGTTCGCGATTGGGTAAGGGGATCGGCACATGAGACTCCGGTCTCAAGGTAACGAGTTCTGGAGCATTATAGGGATATACGCAAAGAAAGAGAAGTTGGAGGAAACCTTAAAGGAGTTGGGGCAGATAATGGAGAAGAAAGAAGAAGGAAGGTATACGATTATCGGGGGAGATTTTAATGCAAGGACTGGTCAAGAAGGTGGGGGGTGGAGGATGAAGGGGGAGGACAGCTGGGGGGGGGGAAGAAGTTCAAAGGATAAGAAGATAGACAGAAAGGGGAGGCTGCTGGTAAATTGCATAGAGGAGAGAGGATGGGAGATTTTTAATGGTAATGTGAGAAGAGACGAGGAGGGGGAGTTTACTTTCACGGGGGGAAGAGGAGATACGGTGATTGATTATGTCATAGGAGAAGGAGAAATAAGAGAAAAGATAGAGAGTATGACAGTGGGGGATAGAGTGGACTCGGATCATCACCCCTTGGAATTAGTATTAAGAAGGGGAAAGGAGGAAGAAGGCAGGAGAAGAGGGTGTAAGAAGAGAAGTAGGGGGGTATGGAACGAGGAAGGAACAAAAAGGTTTATTGAAAAAATAGGAGAGATGGAAGAAAAAGAGGAAGTGGAAGAGGTGAACAAGGAGTGGGAAGAAATGAAAGCAAGAATAACAGAGGCGTTAAAAGGGGTAGAGAAGGAGATAGGGGGTATGAAGAAGGGGAAGGTAGGATGGTGGGATGGGGAGTGCCGAGAAGCGAAAAAAGACGCAAGAAGAAAATTAAGGGATTGGAGGAAAAAAACAGGAGAAGGTAGTGCTTACAAAGAAAAGAGGAAGGAGTTTAGGGAGATGTGCAAGAGGAAGAAAGAAAAAGAGAACCAGAGATGGGAGAGAAAGGTGGAGGGAGCGAGGAGGGAGAAGGAGGTATGGGAGATAGTAAATAAGGAGAGAGAAAAAAGGAGGGGAATTGAGGAAGGAATTGAAGAAGAGGAATGGAAAGAGCACTTTATGAAGCTGCTGGGAGGAGTGGAAGGGAGGGTGAGGATTGAAAAAGAAGATGGCAGGGAGGAAAAAGGAGAGGAGAAAGAGGAGATAAGCTTAGAAGAAATGAGAAGAGTTATAAGGAAATTAAAAGATGGAAAGGCAATGGGAAGGGATGGGATACCAGGAGAGGTATGGAAGCTAGGAGGGAAGGAGTTGGAGAACTGGGCATGGAAATACATCAACAGGATATGGAAGGGAGGAGGATGGCCGGAAAATTGGAAGGAGGGAATAATTGCGCCAATCGTAAAGAAAGGGGAAGGGAAAAGAGCGGAGGAGTATAGAGGAGTGACAATTATGCCGTCGTTATCCCTTTGCGGCACAGCGGGATAGAATCTATCCCACCTAGATTACCACCATTTATTCCGTTTTTAAGCCAGTTTTTAATCGATTTTTTCGGATTTTTTTGTAATTTCAATATCGTAACGTCAGAGAATCTAAAATTACACGCAATTGGTGAATATTGTCACCGAATTTGTTGATATCAATAAACAAATGCTAAAAAATATCACTTGTTAAGCGAAAAATTCATTATTAGGAAAAGTATTTACCGAATTCATGTATAATATCATACATAGGGGTTTTTGGGGTCGCTGATCACGAATATGACCTCAGATTTTCAAAATTCAAAATGGCGGATTCAATATGGCGGACCGAATTCATAAAAAGTTTCTTGATTAAGCTGAAATTTGTCACTCGGGGGTTTTCGGGGTCGCTGATCACGAATATGACCTCAGATTTTCAAAACTCAAAATGGCGGATCCAATATGGCGGACCGAATTCGTAAAAAGTTTCTTGATCAAGCTGAAATTTGTCACTCGGGGGTTTTCGGGGTCGCTGATCACGAATATGACCTCAGATTTTCAAAATTCAAAATAGCGGATTCAATATGGCGGACCAAATTCGTAAAAAGCTTTTTGCTCAAGCTGAAATTTGTTACTCGGGGGTTAAACTTTTTACGAATTCGGTCCGCCATATTGGATTCGCCATTTTAAATTTTGAAAATCTGAGGTTATATTCGTGATTAGCGACCCCGAAAACCCCCGAGTGACAAATTTCAACTTGAGCAAGAAACTTTTTACAAATTCGGTCCGTCATATTGGATCCGCCATTTTGAATTTTGAAAATCTGAGGTCATATTCGTGATCAGCGACCCCGAAAACCCCCGAGTAACAAATTTCAGCTGTTTTCCGTGTAAAGAAAAATGTATGCTTCAAAGGGTTATATAAGGTGTACACAGCCATTCTGGCCGAGAGGTTAAGAGAGGAGATAGAGGGGAAGGGAATAATACCACAGAACCAGACAGGATTTAGAAGGGGGATGGGAACAATAGATAACATATACGTGCTGAACTACTTGGTGAACAGAAGGTTGGAAAAGAGGGGGGGAAAATTGATAGTATGTTTTGTGGACCTTAAGGCGGCGTTCGATTGACAGAGGAGTTCTAATAAAGTCAATGAGAGAAAGGAGAGTAAGGGAAGGACTGGTGAGGAGAACGGAGGAGATCCTAAGGGAGACGAGAAGCAGGGTAAGGGTAGGAGACGGATTGGGAGAAGAGTTCTGGACGGGAAGAGGTGTAAGGCAGGGGTGCCCATTGAGCCCACTGCTATTTAACGTGTTATTGGCGGATTTGGAACAGGAAATGGGCAGAGTCAAATGGGGAGGAGTAATGTTAGGAGGTAAGAGGGTGTATACCTTGGCCTATGCGGATGACGTGGTGGTAATGGCGGAGGATGAGGACCAAATGAGGAGCATGTTGGAGAGATTGGAAGGGTATCTAAGCAGGAAGAGATTGGAGCTGAATGTGGAAAAAACAAAAATAATGAGATTTAGGAAAGGAGAAGGGAGGGATAGTAAGAGGAGGTGGAGATGGGAAGGAAAAGAATTAGGAGAGGTGAAGGAATTTCAATATTTAAGATATATGTTTCAAAGGAATGGAGGACAGCAAGCGCAGGTAAGGAAAAGAGTCAAGAAGGCGGCGGCTGTGATGGGGAAGGTCTGGGGGATAGGGAAGAGGAGATTTGGGAGAAACTGGGGAAAAAGATTATGGCTCTTCGATAGACTGGTGTGGACAGTAATGGGATACGGAGCGGAAATTTGGGGATGGGAAGAGAGGGGAGGAATGGAAAGGTTGGAAGAGAGGTATATAAGATGGGTATTGGGAGTGGAGGGGAGAACACCGTGGTATCTTGTTAGAGAGGAGATACAAAGGGAGAAATTAAGAGGGAGGGCAGGGATGAGGGCATGGAAATTCGAGAAAAAGTTAGAGGAGGGTAGAGGAAATGAACTGGCAAGGTTATGCTGGAAGGAGTTGAAAGGAAGGGAGAAAGAAGGCAAAGCAGGCTCGAATTGGGAGAGGAAAAGAAGAAAGTTCTTTGAAGATAGGGGAGTAGAGTTGAAAGATCTGGAAAGACTGAGGGAAGATGGGGACGAAGCTGTCAGAAACTGTTTGGAGGTGATAAGGAAGAACAAAGGAGAGAGAGATGGGAAAGGATTGAGGAAGCAGAGTATAATAAGTGGTACAAGCTAATAAAGGGAGAGGGTATACCGGGTTATTTGAAGAAGGGATGGGGAGAGAGTAGATGGAGCAGGGTAGCGAGATTCAGATTAGGGAATGAGATGAGAGAGAGCAGATACTGGGAAACGGAGGAAAAGAGAAAATGCAAGTTATGTGAACACAGGGAGAAAACGTAGGAGCATGTGTGGGAAGAATGTATGAGATGGGAATCAGGAGATGATAGTTGGCAAGAAGCGGTGGGATGGGTATTGGATGAGGAAGGAAGAGGAGAGGATTGGATGATAGAGCTAGAGGGGGAAAGAATGGGAGGAAAAGGGGAGTTGGAGGAGCTAGAGGAGGGAAGAGGTGAAGAGGGAAGGAGAGGGAGGGGATGAGGGAGAGAAAGTGGGGAAGGAGGGGAAAGTAGAAAAAAGGAGTGTGTAATTAAAGCGCTTGTTGCAGAATATCGAGGATGGAGCGCGAGGCGAGAGCAGTAGCAGAGGCAGTGGAAAGGATGGTAGAGGAAAAAATGAGGAAGATGCTGAGGGACAGGAAGGAGGACAATAGAAAAAAGGACGAGAGGATAGAGGAGCTAGAGGAGAAATTAAAAAGACTGGAGAGAAAGGTGGAAAGTATAGAACAAAGTGGAGGTAAAAGAAAGAGGGAGGAGAGCGGGGAACGTGGGACAGGGAAGAAGAAATGGTGGACAGGTGAGGGAGAAAAGACCGAGGACGAATTGAGAAAGAGAAATGTAATCCTGAGGGTAGAGAAGACGAAATGGGGAAGAGGGTCTAGCTGGGTGAAGGTGAAGGAGCTCTTCACGGAAGGGCTGAAGGTGAGGGTGATGATAAGGGAAGTGATGGTGGTGGGGCAGAGGGGTGAATGGCTCACGATTCTTGTGAAGCTGAGAGATGAGGAAGAGAAGTGACGGGTCTTGGAGGCGAGGAGAAGGGCAGGGAGTGACATAGGAGTAAAAATTCATGAGGACAAATCGGTGGAAAGGCGGGACAGGGAGAGAGAGAAAAGAGAAGGGAGAACGGAATGGAGACGGGAGGTGCATAGGAGCACAGAGAAATCGGAGGAGGACGAAATAACAAAAGGGATGGAGGAGAAACTCCTCATGGATTCAGATGAGGAGACTGGGGACAAGGGAAAGAGAGAATGGGCTAATTAGAAGAGAGCCGTGTCAAGAAGGAGGGAGGACGAAGGACGGAGCCCGGGGGAAACTGTTGAAGGAGAGGGGGAGCGAAGGGCCTGAGTTTTAATTTGAGTGTGCGGTCAATTTTGATTTAGGATTTTTAGTTTATGATTTTTGATTTTTTGATTTTTGATTTTTGATTTCGATGCTCTTCTGTTTTTTTTGTTTTTTTTTTTAATTTTTGTAAGAGGTTTGGGTACGTTCCTCATAAAGAAAAACGCCTTGGAAACCCTGTGGGGAAACACAATAAATACACATACATACATACATATCCAAAATGTTGCATACTGCATTTTCTGCGTCGCAATTAATTTACTTAAAGTCTAATAATATACAATTCCTATCTGCAGTATCATATCTCTATAAATACGTTTATATGTATGTAGAATAAAGCAGACTATAGATTTTTGGCCTTTAAAATTTTTTTTATAACTGTTCGGAAATTCTCATTTCGACTCTCGAGCGGCCTTTGTCCGAGCCGACCAATCAGAGATCGGACCGACCGGCGACTCTCGACCCGAGATATCGATCAGCGCGGAAGATCGCAGGATCATCGCACTCGTGTGTGCGGGAACTTCCGGTGCGATACTCGGTGCAAGAAAGACGTGCCTCGAGTGCTCTATCGTGCAGGACGAATCATGCAAGCGTAATACAATAAATCACTGTATTTTTCGACAAGGGCATCTCGATCTGAACTCGGTGACGGCTTCCGGACCGATACTTTACAGTGAGGACGACGGATCGCGAATCGAACTCGCGTTCGCGGTTCCCGGCCGTGACTCAGGTGATTCAGCCCGCGGTCGGCGTGGTCGACACCACGCGGTGACCGCCTCGCGGAGTGCTCGCCGCCTGCCCTTTCGCCGGGCACCAGACAAAGTGCGCCGTGTTAAAACAATAATTAATTAGAGACATCACTATTTTAGTAAGTGTTGTTTGCTATATTTAAATACTTCTTATTAATATAACGTTATGCATCGGTGCATTAAAAAAGATGCATTTACAATGTAAAACACTGATTTTTAATCTCAAGATTATTTACTAAACCTTAATAAGAAATATAAACTCGGCACAAAAATTAAAGGAACACTTAAATTTTCTTAAAAACTATGCAAAATTTGAGCAGCTGTATCTTCGTTAAAAATGAACAAAATTTAAGTTTAAAAAAAGGGTTTTAAAGCTTGAAATCTCTACTTTCAGAAGATCACCATTTTCTTTTAGTTTCTGTGAGTTTGGTAATTTTTACATATAGAAAACCACGAGCTAAACAAAGTGGGAAATTTTCTTCTCACTTTGTGGGCCTGTCACGTGCTCAAAAAAATTCTTTGAAATTTTTTGACTTCCCAATGTGAAAGTTCGAAGTTTTCCCTACAAAATCTTTTTTAAAAATGTTTTCTACGATTTTTTGTTATTGAGTTAACGCGGATTGAATAAGAAATGAGCATTTTGACTTTGATTGCTCATAACTCCGTTAAAAATCATCGTACCGCAATTTGCAAAATGGATTCTTAAAGCTAAAACTTTGCTCTATCAAGTCGTATAATCGTCAATTTTTTCATAAACATTTTTGGATACATTACAAGTGAGTAAAGATGTCGTAAAAATTTGCAATTTTTTACTTTTTATTTAGATCCAAAAAACAATTGTGCAGAACAACAACAAAAATTTATTCTTTACGTTTTTTTGTACTTTTAAGTATCCTACATTTAAAAAAAATTTGCCGAATAGTTATGAGATTTTCTTCATGGTGGCCACTATGGTTTTACGGGGCAAAACGTACAAAAAATTGTGAAATTGCTTAATTTCAGTAAAAATCAAGAAAAAAATTAAAAATAACGTCTGGCGGACGTTGAAAAACTGTTTTCAATTACGCTGACAATACATTGAAGATGAATGAGTGTTAGCATAAGTTAGAAAAACTTTTTTTTAATAACAATTGATGTTTTGTGTTTTTAAAATTTGAAAAAATACCGCCGGCATTAGCGTTACCCAAAGCATACCACGAGGAGGTTGCCCGGTCGGATTTACGCTTTGTTATGCGCGCGTGCGCGTGCGTATGTGTATGTGTGTCATTCAGCTGAGACCCCGCGACTCGTCGCTTTCGCAGTATTTTATGACTCTAAACTCATTTATGACTGTGCGTGCGTGCGCTTGCATGCGTGTATGTGTATGTATGCATGCGTACATGCGTACATGTGTGGGTGAGTGGATAGATGGTCATAGGTGGTAAAATAATTTTTTTCAAATTTATACCAGTATAAGCTAGAAAGACTTTTTAATAAGAAATTAATGTTTTGTGTTTTCGAAATTTGAAAAAATTCATTTTACCACCTACGACCATCTATCCACTCACCCATACACGCACGCATGTATGTACGCACACACGCATACACGCATACGGAACACGCACATACATACACATACATACAAACACGCGCGTGCGCACGCATACACAGTCATGATCATGAAGTTTAGGAGTCATAAAATACTGCGAAAGTGACGAGTCGCGGGGTCTCAGCGGAATAACACACATACACACACGCGCCGCGCACGCGCAGCATAACGAAGCGTAAATCCGACCAGGCAACCTCCTCGTGTATGCTTTGGGTAACGCTAATGCCGGCGGTATTTTTTCAAATTTTCAAAACACAAAACATCAATTTGTTATTAAAAAAAAAGTTTTTCTAAGCTTATGCTAACACTTATTCATCTTCAATGTATTGTCAGCGTAATTGAAAACAGTTTTTCAACGTCCGCCAGACGTTATTTTTAATTTTTTTTCTTGATTTTTACTGAAATTAAGCAATTTCACAATTTTTTGTACGTTTTGCCCCGTAAAACCATAGTGGCCACCATGAAGAAAATCTCATAGCTATTCGGCAAATTTTTTTTAAATGTAGGATACTTAAAAGTACAAAAAAACGTAAAGAATAAATTTTTGTTGTTGTTCTGCACAATTGTTTTTTGGATCTAAATAAGAAAGTAAAAAATTGCAAATTTTTACGACATCTTTACTCACTTGTAATGTATCCAAACATTTTTATTAAAAAATTGGCGATTATACGGCTTGATAGAGCAAAGTTTCAGCTTTAAGAATCGATTTTGCGAATTGCGGTACGATGATTTTTAACGGAGTTATGAGCAATCAAAGTCAAAATGCTCATTTCTTATTCAATCCGCGTTAACTCAGTAACAAAAAATCGTAGAATCACTTTTAAAAAAAGATTTTGTAGGGAAAACTTCGAGCTTTCACATTGGAAAGTCAAAAAATTTCGCAGGATTTTTTTGAGCACGTGACAGGCCCACAAAGTAAGAAGAAAATTTCCCATTTTGTTCCAGCTCGTGGTTTTCTATATGTAAAAATTACCAAACTTACAGAAACTAAAAGAAAATAGTGATCTTCTGAAAGTAGAGATTTCAAGCTTTAAAACCCTTTTTTTAAACTTAAATTTTGTTCATTTTTAACGAAGATACAGCTGCTCAAATTTTGCTTAGTTTTTAAGAAAATTTAAGTGTTCCTTTAATTTTTGTGCCGAGTTTATATATATATATATATATATATATATATATATATATATATATATATATATATATATATATATATATACCATATATATATATATAAATATATATATATATATATATATATATATATATATATATATATATACCATATATATATATATATATATACCATATATATATATATAAATATATATATATACATATATACATTGTGACGTTGCAGTTTCGCTGCACCGTGGCAGCGCCCCGCCCCCGTCACAAGGCGCGGGATTCGGTAATTGATACGCCTTTCGCGCCCGAGGACGATTTACCGAGTCAGAGCGAGAGATCTCCAAGGGCATAATTGTAATTGCGTTTCCGTACTCTAATCCTTTTTTTGTATTTTGTAAAATTGCGTGGCGCCTCACCGAGCTGAGACCGGAGTTCCCGAGGAGCGGATTATAGAGTGCAGGATCAACCGAGAGGAATCGATCGTGTTTATCGATCGACGCGGACGGACCACGGCGAGACTCGCCGGCCGGCGGGCGCAGGGGAGCGCGGAAGGAAGCGCACGGCACGTAATACGGCGACGGACGGACCCATCGAGGCAGGGCCCCGGGACGCCGGGGCGGAATGAACTTCGCCTGCCCTCCGTACCTGTAAAAGGGATTCCGGGACGGATGGCCACCGTTCCCGGACAGAACGAGAAGCGCGGGGACGTTAGCGTCTCGCCCAACCGGGAAGGATCCCGGCGAAATTACCGTGCACGCAGAGAAATTGAAGCGCCCTGCGGGAGCAGGATTGTCGGCCCTGTGCAGGGATCCGCCGCGAGCTCGCGGGCTCGCCCCTAATTGGTCCGCGCGATAGCGTCGAGCGGCTGCGTACGCCCGGGGTGGGGCGCGCAATCGATTCCGCGATCGAGCAAAATTTCGGGAGCACTCGTAGATCGTCCTCGATAGCCGCTGTACGTCTGGTACTTGTCGCGGTCGTAATTGCACACTCTCGACCCATTTTGACGATTCCTGACGCCTGTTCCGACCCTGGGGTGACGGCAAGGAGCCTCAAAAGAGAAGGATCAACGGTGAGGTTGCCTCGGTATTATTCTGGATAATGTAAAGCCACGATACCGCCCTCCGGGTCGCGCTCGCTCGAAATTACATTCGGTAACCGGCGGCACGCGCCGACAAAGAGTTCATTAGGCGATCGATATCGCGAGCGAGGGGCCTTGGAATGGTATCGCGGCCGTGGGATTATTATCGAGTCGCGGAAAGGCTTCCGGAGATCATGATCGATGTGTCCGCGGATTTCGTCTCGCGAATTCACCGCCTCGTGTAACCTGAGTGTTCGCGAACGCCAGATTATTGCGTAGTAATTCGCCCGGTCGGGACGCAGACCGTACACGCGGTAATGGCCACGTCTAGAATGTTAGCCTATTTCGTGTGTCGAGATTTCTCGCGTTGAAGTAACCGCGTTTCGACGATGCTCGCGTCCGGATAATTCGCGTTCGGTTATCGTTCGCGTTGGCTTTGGTGCGTTACGTTATGATTCGCTTCGGAAATGTTACTCATGTGATCGTTTGGCTGTTTCTTGCGCTACAGTGTACGATTCGCGTTAGATTGCTATTGCGTTCCGTAGGATCCGCGGGAAATTGCGTATGTTCGCGTTCGTTATTGTCTCTTGCGTGGTTACTCGCGGAAATTCCGTACTTTCGCGTCAGCTCCGGCATTGTGCGTCATGACAAGGACCTCTGCTCCTCTTTCTTCGCGTTGAAAACTTGCTGACAATCGCGTATTGCATCAGACATTCCTCGCGCTATAATGATCGCGTATGTTAGACTGAGATTTGCGTTAGATTAAGACTTGCGTTAGATTAAGATTTGCGTTAGATTAAGATATTTGCGTTAGGCTAAGATACTCGCGTTAGAATTAAGGATTATCTGGCGACAGAACTTCTGCACGGCTCGGGACGTGGAATCCACGCGCTTCGGGCGTGACTCACGGATATTTCGCGTTCCTTCGTGTTAATGATACTATGATTTCGCGTTACTCCGGTCTTCATATTCGGCTGTGTCTTTCGTCGATCAGCCTTGTTAGCGATAAGTTGAATTATTCTTACTGTTCTCTGATTCATTAACCGCGCCCTCCGCGCATGTCTTGTAAATTACGTAATTTTCTGTTGATCTTGACGCCCACGCTACTAGCGTTGTTCATTTTCTTTTCTGGCGTCCACGCTATCATTCATCTACTTGATTATAACTTAATAATGACCGCCGAATGGCATACATTTCACCTGAGGAGTAGCTCAGAATAAACATTGTTAATTCGTTTTCTAATGATCTGAATTTGTGATTTCGTGTCACCCCGCCGAATATCGCGCTGCCGTCCTATCAACCCCGCCCACACTCCTTAGCCGAGCTGGCCGACCTCTCACACACCGGATTAATTAAGTTTGGCGTTACGTTTGGTTGGATTTTTCGCGATTCTTAGTGGACGCGAGTTACGCGTCTGGCGCCCAACATTTAATTTCGCGTTGAATTTTTGGCCCGTGTGAGAGGCTCGTCGGAGAGGCCTTCCACCTTTCTCTTCTCTCCCCCTTTTGATCCGGCACACGCCCCGGGCACGACCGGGAGTGGAAAAGTCGTGACAACATATATATATATATATATATATATATTCTTCTTAGTCGTACACTCTTGACAGAATGGTCGTGGTTATGAACTTCTTATATTGATTCCGCCGAGGTTCTTGCAATTTGCCTCCATCTGTCTCTATTTATGGCACTGCGGGAACATTCTGTGATGGAGCATTTTGTTGCCGATTTTATGAGATCAGTCCATCTAGTCGGGGATCGGCCGCGTGGGCGTTTGCCTTCCACTCGGCCCTGTACTACCAGGCGCTGCATGGACTCTTCATTACGCGTGATGTGTCCGAAGTAATTCAAGACCCGTAGCCGAACTGTCGACGAGAGCCTATGTCGTATGTCAAGCTCCTTTAATATGGAGACGTTGGTACGTCGTTCGGTCCATCTTATCCCCAGGAGGCGTCGCCAGCACCACATTTCTAAAGCGTCTATTTTTCTGTGGTCTTGTCGTCGAATCGTCCATGTTTCAGCTCCGTAAAGGAAGATGGGGAAGACAAGACACTTCATTAGGCGGACCTTTGTGTTTTTGGTTATCTTTTGGTCTTTCCAGATTTTTGTAAGTTTGTCAACTGCCGACCTGGTCATGGCACAACGCCTTTTAATCTCTTCCTCGCATCCTCCTTTGTTAGTGATCGTGGAGCCAAGGTAGGTATAGCTGTGTACAACTTCACAATTGGCTATACTTCTAACATCAGGTCTGTTATCAGTCATCCGATCCACGATCATCATCTTGGTCTTTTCTCTGTTGATCGCGAGACCAAAGTTGAGGCTTATTCTTTCCAGGAGTTGAAGGAGGTTTAATATGTCTTCCTCAGTTGATGCCAGAAGAGTGGTATCGTCAGCATATCGCAAGTTAGATATCAGCCGTCCACCCACGGATACACCTTTATTCCATTCATCTAGGGCAATTCGCATGATATATTCCGTATAAATATTGAATAGTAAAGGTGAGAGGATGCATCCCTGCCGAACTCCAGCACGAATTTCGAAATCTCCGGAATCGATTCCATCTATCCGAACTGCCGCTGTACTCCCTACATACAGTTTCTTTATGAGGTATACCAGGTGATATGGCACGCCCATTTCTGTGAGAACTTCCCACAATTTGTTCCATTTTACAGTGTCGAAAGCTTTCCGAAAGTCAACGAAGCATATGTATAGCTGGTTGTTGAATTCTCTGGCCTTCTTTATAATTTGCCTTAGTATATGCATTTGCTCTCGCGTTCCTCTTCCCTTTACGAAGCCAGCTTGCTCGGGTGCAATTTCTCGATTCAGGTATGCTTGTAGCCTAGTATTCAGAATGTGTAGTAGTACTTTGCTGGTATGGGATATGAGGGCAATCGTTCTGTAGTTGTTACATTTCGTGGTTGGGCCCTTTTTATGTAGTGGGATGAACAAGGAGTGAGACCAGTTTTTAGGCCATTCACCGGTATCCCATATCCGAGAGCAGATGATGTGCAGAATTTCCACTCCAAATTCTCCCATATCCCTGATTACTTCGATGGGTATTTCGTCCGTTTCTACTGCCTTGTCTTGCTTTAGGTGTTTGACTGCAGCTCGTATTTCGTCTCTCAAAATACCGGGTTCCCGTTCAGAGTCTGCAGTAATTGAGATGTGATCGGATGCATCGTAAGTATCAGCAAATAGAGTCACGCAATACTTCCGCCAGACCTCCACAATTTCCTTAATTTCTGTAACGCAGTTACCTGCAGAGTTCTCTATGGCCCAGTTCTTCGGCTTGAATTGTCTAGTGATGGTTTTAATCTTCATGTATAGGTCCTTGGTTTCAAACCTTTGGGCGTTGTACTCTAACTCTTCACAGATGTTTTGCAAGGCTAGGTTCTTATCTTTACGACAAGCAGCCTGTATTTTGGAGCTAAGAGAATTGAGTTCTCGTGCATCAGCACCTTTCATTTTCAACTTGCGGCGTTGTTCCACCAATTCCCAGGTGCTGTCGGACATCCAGTGTTTATGCTTGGTTGCAGTTATCTTGGGCTGAGATTTCGACACGGAGTCTTTTATAAACTTTTTGGCCGATTGCCATATGTAATCCGGATTTTTATCTTCGGTCTCCTTTAACCATCTTGGTGTTTCATTCTGCAGTACCTCGATGAATGAATCTTTGTCTGTTATTTTCATTCGCTTGTTTGTGTTCTTGTTTATGGGTTTACGCAGCTTTAGTTTAAGATTGCATACTAAGAGTTCATGGTCAGAGAGGCAATCGGCACCTGGTAGTGTGTGTGTGTTGGATATTGAACTCCTCCATCTCTCCCTTATCATGATGTAATCGATTTGGTTTCGATGTTTTCCGTCTGGGGATGTCCAGGTGTATAGTCTTCTAGGGTGTTGTTTGAATATTGTGTTCATAATGGTCATACTGTTCTCGGTAGCAAACTGTAGAAGACGGTCACCTCTATCGTTCCTAGTGCCCAATCCATAATTTCCAATTATGTTGCGCAAACTCATATCCATGCTGGTATCCCCTATTTTCGCATTAAAGTCACCGAGTACGATTAGAAGTTCTTTCTTAGGGATCTTGTTTATGGATGTTTCTAGTTGATTGTAGAAACGTTCCATAACTTCGTCTTCTGCGGTGCTTGTGGGAGCGTAGGCTTGTATGATGTTGAGTGGAGTCGGAGATGCACTGAGTTTGATGGATATTAATCTTTCGTTAATCGGATTATAGCCTATGACAGATTTGTTCCATTGTTTTGGTATAGCTATGGCCACTCCAGCAAATCTGTTGGCTTCATTTCCTGAGAAGTAGAAGGTATGTTTCTCAGTGTCAAAATGGCCGTTCCCCTTCCAGTGGGTCTCGCTTATACCCGTGATTGTAGTGTTACATCGTTCGAGCTCTCTTTCCAGTATGTCGAGTTTACCATCCTGGTGGAGTCCCCGCACGTTCCATGTGCCTACGCGGATCTTCTTGCGCAGTTGTATGTTCCTTCCAGTAGCATAGTTTCTACGGGGTGCCTGGTCGCCTCCACTCCCTTGGCCGGTAGCCCATTTTACACCCTGACTCCCGGACAGACCAGGGCGCCGGTCGCTACGCGGATCGCCAGGCAATCTCATATCCTTTGTGTGTGTCATTCATAACTCTCGTGGGAGAATAGTGTGGTGGTTTCCCGTTGCCTTCCACACCGCTGTACAGAAGCCGTTCTATTGGATGCCATAGCGCCTTCTGCTATCTGGTTCACAGCCAGCACTCCGCCGTGGCCAGTCCTGGATAGCCAGCTGCCACTACCCTGCGTTAGTTTTTGGCCTACCCCGAGTATTTCATTTCCTCGGTACCACCCATATCTGGGAGGCTTTCCCTATTCCGCCACCTGGGGAGGTACTCGATGGAGGACTATCAATCTCTTGGGATAAATGATGAAGGTGGTTTCCCGTTTCCTTCCTTCATGGACCAACGGTTTCTCTTCCGAAAGACGGTGGCGCCGATATCTCCTCTTTTCCCCACCATACCCGATCGTAGATCGGATCCTGCCGGTGAGGGCGAGTCCCCCATTAGGAGGGAGAAATCGACTTGATGGCGTCCCCCGAAAATTCCGAGGAGGCGCACATCCTGTAGTCCCCGCTGCCTTCTATCAGACCCACCCCGAATCGCCGGGAAAAAAACCCCACCAGGATTTTGTGTACCTGGCTGGGATCGAACCCGGATCATCGGCGCGTGAATCCAGCGTCTAGCATAGGAGACCACTGACTCGCACAATATTTTCATTAACATAATAAGATTCTTTACATATATATATATATATATATATATATATATATATATATATATATATATATATATATATATATATGTAAAGAATCTTATTATGTTAATGAAAATATTAAAAAACATGTATACATTATATTTATTTTGTTGTGTATTTGATTTTTGTTGCTTAGCAGCTAATATATGTTAAGCATGAGGCAGTAGGAAAATCTCAATGCTCATGTGCTTCATCAACTTGTCTTTGCTGTTGTTCGCACCCTTTCACTTTTTTGTATCGATAAGCCGTCGACTCATTGTTGAGCTTGGTTTTAATGGCTGCCTTTATTTCTGTTCGAAACTTCTCCTCAGTGGTTGGTGTTACTCCAAACTGATGTAGCACATAATCTGCCGAAACAAGAGCAAAAAGTATTTATTATGTTTCTATCATCATAACGCATATATCATAATGTACCTACACATAAGAACTATATTGAGTTATAGCTATTGTGCGTATATCCAACAAAACAGCTATTAGAAAAATTATTGTACCTGTTATAGCCTCTCTTGCAACTGGATCCAACATTTTCTTTACATGGGGTTTTTGGTTAGTTTTAGCCAAGAAGTTACATGTTTTTCCTGTTATGCTTGAGTGTGCCATCTCTTCCTGGCTAAACACTATTCCCATTAGGGCAGCGGTGTAGGAGGAGACACTCTTCTGTTTGTTGAGGCGGCTCACTAGCTTCTTCTGAACCTCCCGCCCTCCAAAACTGATAGTCTGTTAGGAAAATTGAAAGTTAATTTATCCATTGCTGTAATGCATACACAAAAAAATTAATTATTAACATATTATGCGTGCAAAATAAATGAATACCTCCGGATTATCTTCAGGCGGTTTCTGAACGTCTGTAACAATTTGCACAGCATCCACCGCCAATAAATTAATAGAAGTAGTAACTTCTCCACTAGCCGGTAACTCCTCCACTAATTGTAAGACAGAATTTCTCAATGCAACATCGTCTGCTGCTGTAACTGGGGCCTAACAATTTAAACAATTAGGCTTATATATGTGCTCAACGCACAGCATATATAAAAAAAAACCAGCAAGTTGTTTCAAAGTATGATTACTTTTATTTCTTTAATGTTTTAATGTTTATTTCTTTAATGATTAATGTTATTTTTGCAATTAAAAAAATCTTCATATACTTGTACTTTACTGCTGGCATGAGAAGCAGGCAGAGCAGGAATACAAGTTGTTTCCGCCACAGTGGCAGTAACACTTGTCGTAGGAGTTTGGCGGAAGGTATCCTAAAAATTGACACACACAAAAATTGGGTTTATTGTGCTCACACATTGAAACTAAATTATGTAAGTTATTTCGAAGTAATCATATATTAAGTTAAGAAAAATAAATCTTACAAATAAGGAATTAAGGCTCATATAATAATTATATAATTATCAAATTTAATATACTTGATAGCTATTGGGAACGGGCACACGGCCAATATGGCGGCCATAAGCCGGCTTATATACACGCGAAACATATGTGTGCTCACAAACACACATATTGTTTCGCGTGTATATAAGCTGGCTCATGGCCGCCATATTGGCCGTGTACCTGTTTTCAATACTGAGTCATCATGGTTGTTGGTGCAAAATAATTTATTTGTTATACAGAAGTTTAGGGCCCGTATTCATAGTCGAGCCTCAAGTCGACACTTAAGACAATCTTGATCAAGTCAGTCTTATTCAATCCAGACCGACTTAAGATTAGTAGATTTCATAGTCGTAAAATAAGACGATCTTCACGAAGAAGTTGTCGCTCAAGTAAGTCTTATTTGATTTAAGATCGACTTGGCGAAGACGTACTTGAGACCATGCTTATTCTCGATTCGGCTGTTTCCGTAATATTTCCATCAGTTCCTCCAATAGGAATATTGGATTCAAGGAGCAGTTTTATACCATCTCATTAATCATGCTTCATGGTTATGTGCATTCTCTAATCTGAATATTATTTCAACTTTATCGGCATTTTATGTGATATAATACAAGAGCGTTTGTATATATATTTTGCAGTTACGCAGTCGAAACGTTATTGCAAAACAAGTCAGCGAAGAAAAGACATTTTCTAAAATGTCAAAAAATAAACATTACACTGCAGTTAAAAAAATTTTTTTCTTAAAAATATTAAAAAAATTTTAAAAAAGCATGTAATTGAAGTAAAAAAAAGTGATTCTTCAACGCTTTGAGAT